>LRSR01000521.1:0-19709 GCA_001579985.1 Hypsibius dujardini
CAGTTCACACTTTGCGGCAGAAAGTTATGCAGAATTCTGGATTTCGATCGGGGTATTGAGGTTGAACGCTTTAAATTCTAGTCGTTAACTCTGTTTTTTCAAACATTTTGTGATGCTTAAATTTGAATTTTGGTTCCGAATTTATTTTTCACTCAAGGTTTGTATTTTTCACATTTTTACTTGCATCTGTTATTTCTGTTAAAACGAATTTGTTATTTCTGTCATTTCACTTTATTATTGCTTGCCTGCACGCGTTGTGATTCGACATATAATGTATGATTATGCATAAAGTATACACAGCCTGTTCTGATTGGTCGCACAGAAACGGTCCAATTTAGGGCGGGGTTTTCGGCCAGTTTAAGTCACGTGAGCAGAGTTTTTCTTGGGGCTGACTGTCGATGTTGATACAGTAGAAGTCCTCATATTTTGCGTACGTCACAGGCGTGTTTCTATTCCGTGCCTTGTCTCAGAGCAGTTTCGTTATGGGGCAAACGTGTTGAAACGGGCATGTGACGTACGCAAAATATGAGGAATTCTACTGTAAAAGTGTCCAAATCGTTCACAAATGACTTCACCTTTGGCACTCAGCTGGGGAAACATGCAGTAAGGCCGATTCCACAGCATCAGTTCTTGCAGAACAATCCCGAAACTGTAGGCATCCACACTCTCGTTCAGGATTTGCGGACTGCGCCCGTTGGCACTGTCAAAGTCCCGAAGAACTTCCGGAGGAGTCCACAGAAGGGAAACGTAAAATGCGGGATCTTTTTTCGCGCACCAAAGCTCAAGAATGTTGAGGTCGTAGATTCCAGACAGGCCATAATCGCCGATTTTTAAGGCGAAAAGTACGTCGAGGAAGAGACAGTTTGACGTTAGACGCGAATGGCAACGGAGACCTTTACTATGGAGGTAATGCATCCCATTGATGATGTCATTGATAAACGAATATCGAACATTCCAATCCATTTCAGACTTGTGATGAATTAAATCCTTTAAATTAAAGTATAAATTTATCCTAATTAGTAAACTTGACTACAAGGACATTTAGCTGAGGAGAAAGACGTACTGTAACGGTACCCCGAGCGGCGCCTTCATATACCACTGCCACGTGACCTGACTCCACTGTCGCACCCAGAAATTTCAGTATGTTTTCGTGACTCAAAGAGCGAGCAAACACGGCTTCTCGACCGAGGGATTTCTGTAGCGGCACCGTCTTCTTTAGCGAATGTCTTATTACCACTAGCTTTCGCTGCCATACTCCGCCTTGGGGAAGGAAGACTGCAACGACTCCCGCCACACCGTGCGTGATGTCGTATAAACTGGATCCCTACACACAAGTAAATCCGAATGTTAATTAAATAGCTTTTGCACATACAGCAAGGTCACTCGTACCATTGACCGTCCACTTGGGTGCTAAAAGAACGAACAGAATGCAGATCAAATCAAGTAGTTCGCAGCTCATTGCCTATTACAGTCTGACTGAAAAGCCAAACCTACCAGGCTCGTTGCAGGGTTTTAGCAGGGTCCTATCAGGAACCTACCGAATCCTACCAGGCTCCTACCAGGCTCCTACCAGGCTCCTACCAGGCTCCTACCAGGAACCTACCAGGAACCTACCAGGAACCTACCAGGAACCTACCAGGAACTTACCAGGAACCTACCAGGCTCCTACCAGGAACCTACCAGGCTCCTACCAGGAACCTACCAGGCTCCTACCAGGAACCGACCAGGGTCCTACCAGGAACCTACCAGGCTCCTACCAGGAACCGACCAGGGTCCTACCAGGAACCTACCAGGATCCTACCAGGAACTTACCAGGATCCTACCAGGCTCCTACCAGGAACCTACCAGGCTCCTACCAGGAACCTACCAGGCTCCTACCAGGATCTTCATTAACTCCCATTGTTTCACGGCCGCTCGGCCAGCGAACCGCAAGTTCCTCCGGCTTAATGACCCACGTCCAGGCCTCCTTATGCTGCGCATACAACGACTGAAAATGACGAAAAAGGAGCCACATGGCGGTCAACACGGGAAAGACTCCCAAAGCGCCAACAATGTAAATCCAAGTTTTGTCTGCAAGGAAACAACTCTAGCTGGTTTGGAATTCACTTCTGCATAAGAAACACGAACTTTTGCAAACTTACCATAGTCCGCGGGGCAACCCTTGAATCCGCATGGCGGCCTGTTCGGTGGCGGTGAATTGTCGGCCCGATTCCAATCGATGGTCGCAGACATTTCGAAGTATGATTCCACGAACAAATTCTCAATGGAGCCTCCCTGAAGCGTTACATAATTAGCTACCGGGGTGAAGGTTCCACGTGTGACGTCTGACATGTCGTAAATGTCAAATATCTCTCGCAGATTGCCGCTCGCGTCGACAAAGACCGTGTCCATCAGTCGTGTTCCCACATCCGAGATGTACTGCTCGTTGATCATCCGCTGCAGCCAGTCAAACATGAGATCGACCGCATCCATTTTGGTCGTGTCGTTCAAGTAAAGAATTTCTTTCTGCTGCGGGGAGTCCGGTCGATTAGTCTGCTTGGATGCCGCAATGGCCGGGATCAGGACCGCGTCGTGATGTGACATTGCATAGTACTGGGGATTGCTGATCAAATCCGGTCGACTATAAGACGGATTCTTCCTGTACCATTCCGAAAGTTCCGCCTGGAACAGTTTGTAAGCGTTCATGGTAGATTTGCGTCTCACCGCTACGACCAATAAACTCCGATACGCGTCCATTGCAGCTGCATCATCCTGGGAGCCTGTCCCACATCAAATGTAAATCTAATCTCACAGTCAGTCACATGTGAAACCGTTTTGAGGGACATGCTTCTCGATGCATCTCTCTGTGAGTGTGTCTCGCAGCCCCTAGGCGCGGTTCCAATCTAGCCATCAATTTCGAAGGACTAATTTCCTGTATCGTTTTAAGCGTCAAGAAAACAGAAAATGATTTTTAGAGAGGGCCCTTCAAAAACCCGTTATTTTGAAGGGTGTCCCTGAAAAAACGTGTCTATTGTCTAGATGATTTTCGCGCGTGTGTTCTCGTGTCGCCTGTTTGCACTCAAACTCACATGCACGCCATCCCGTGCAGGCGTCTGCAGCTGTGTCTTCCAAAACGGTGTCCCTTAAAAAGACATCGAAGGCTAGGTAGACAAACGACCCATCGGTCTTTCCCATTTCCTTAGCGGTGAGCATGTATCGGCGAATCAGTGCAGGCGGTAGCAGCAAGACATTAACTGAAATCCAAAGACGTCCTTTGAGAGATATGTTCAGAACAGGGCACTCGGCCGTGTCGCGGTCTCTTAGTAGGTCGTTACTCGGGTTTTGGCAAGCCGTGTGGAACACTCGGACAATTTTGCCAAAAAGTGCCAGATATTGGTAATATTAAGTTTAGTGCACTACTTATTTCAATAACAGCTAAATCTTGTGAGGATGGATAGTGAAGAAAACACTTTAGATTTAATTTGTTCCTTACGGCTTGCCACGTCCCAAACGACGACCCTAAACTTGAGGCCGAGTGTGTAGCACAGGATGGTTAAACTCACTTTCCACATACTTCTCCCACTGTCGGACGCGAGCCCAAGATTGTAGCCGATTTCCCCAGCATCCTTCGCGTCGATGTGATCGATATACGTGAGCCCATATCTGGCGTAGGGCGGAGCCAGTGGGTCTTTCGCTCGTATCATAAGAGACACTAAGCAAGCTATACAATTCTCGTGGTTAAAATAAGATGCGCAGAGTTCACAATCGGACGCTCATATTCCCTGACAATATTCCCTGACAATCGCTCCAGCATTTCCTATCACTAATACGAGTTTCAATGTGTCCCGATTTCGGCGCGAACAGAAACTCACACTTTTACGGACAAAAAGGTCACCCTTAATCTACCCATAAACACAACCCTGCTGCTGACAAAAAATGACTCATCTTCAGACTTTTTTTCTGTGTGAAGGGAGATGGTTTTTGTGTGGCACGATGTGTGGAAGTAATTCTGGTGGGAGAAAGAATAAAACACTTTTATTAGGGTGTATGGGTGTACCTTTCTTAATCTTCTCATACTGCGCATTCTGCTGATCACCCTGCGGCGTCACACGATAATAAATGATATTAATGTTGGTCCAATTGTGCTGATCCCAGAGGGAAAAGAGCGGCTGCCACATGTCGTAGACGCTGTAGGCAATACGAATGCCTGCCAAGAGTAGTTCAGTGCTTGGAACGTAGTGGCCACCGGCCGTCAGAAAGGGCCCGAACGGATTCTGATCGTACGTGTTGGCGCAGGCGAGGAAGTCCACCGTACACACCGGTGACAGATAGAGAACCGGCGTGGACAGTTTGGAAAGCACATTTTGGAGGTCATTCGTCATCCCGACCGGTTCGGCCGACGCGGACATTCCACAGGTGGAGTTGTAGAGATAAGGACTGCTGACCGTGGTGCCACGGGGCGTGGATAGGTCATACAAGATGTCATACATCCGATATGCCTTTTCAATGGCAATCTCAATACCTGGTCGTATGTCCTCATAATCGTAGCCCAAACCATGGCTGTCCGAGACAGCAAAAATCTGAAGCCGTATGCTGGTCTTCGTCGCGGCAATATCAGCTTGGGCTTTGAGCTTCGCGTACTCATTAGATGTTAAAGCGCCTTGAGCAGCGGGTAGCGCAAGCATGTAAATAAGCACGAGAATACGCCTTTGCATGTGCATGCTATGTCGGATATATCCCATAACTGAATAGTGCTTGAAAACGAACATTATCATTGAGTTTGTGATTTGAATGAACTTTTGGAACACTTTAGTAAACGACTCTCAAGACGAGCGCTATCCGAGTCGAATAGAGTTATCTTCCCCCAAATAGAATTGGGTGTTTCATGGCCTCTTGTGTAGCCCTTCAGAAACAGCGGGCACACTTACGAAACAATAATGGGCTATTCATAAATATTGAACGATTGCTCTGACGAAAGTTTCGCCAATCTTTTTCCTGTCCGGACGAATCCGCTGAATTCGATATCGATACACTTTTCTTAACAACCAAATACTAGTAAACGAATCTTAGTGGCGGCGCGCGCGTACAGGCACGGTTAGTCGCTTAGTTACCAATCGAACAGACAGGGCTAGGGCTAGTCAGTTAGTAATGGGTTTTGATGGGTTTTGATGGGTTTTGATAGTCTTTGATGGGTTTTGATGGGTTTTGATCAAATGGCCGATGCCATGGTGATAAAAAAGCCCAGTACGCGCGCGTAGCATTGACGTAAACGAAAACGGAGCATGTGGAGAGTCCACGAACTCTGCTGGTGCGATAGTTTTCCAGAGATGCGTCGAAAATCTGAAGAACAATTGAAACGAAAATGATTTTCCCCACCGAGTGTCTTAACAAGTGGTTCTAAATGGAAGCAGCCCTAAAAAGCATTTTTTAAGATGGAAACAGTTGAAATTAGGTGATTTGAGTGCAACACAATGTGTGCTGCTATTTGTGAAAACGATTCTGCTTTCAACGCTACTACATGTAGTACATGGTTTACAATTGCAAAGAGGCGGAAACCTATCCCTTCAATCAGTCCAACATAAGATTGGCCGTATCCTGCAAATCGATATTGATATACATTTGTCACTGTATTTGGATAGATAGGTTCTTGTACGAGCTAGAAATTGCTTTTGACTTGGACTAGAACATGAACGTAATTGTAGTTCGAACATGAGTTGACGAACTGGCCAACTAGTTGCTGGTTACTGACTAACTGCAAACAGTTTATTTAATTGTTTATTATTATTATTATTATTATTAATTAAATAAATTATTTATTGAGTTAACTCACCCGACACCACCGCTGTTGTCTACAATGGCTCTGTCTGCATAGTCTGACTAATCAGAGCCAACTGTTGCTGCGGAACCTTCTTTCTTCTCATCTGAGGGTCCATTTACACACGTAAAGCAATAATTGTACTCCTTCAAGCCCACATAATTGTCTTTTGGTGTTGACAGTCAGCAAAGACATCCTGTGTCGAATGAGTTTTTTCATCTGCCTGAATGTCTGCCGTTGGAAGGGAGCGGTGCCTGCAGGCTTTGTCCGTCTGAGCATGGATTAATCAGACATTTGAGTTGTTGTTGTTGTTACTGTTATTGTTGGTTATCCGTTCGGTTTATGTACGGAATATGCACTGGCAATGAAGGTGCAGTACGTCTATCGGAAGGACGAACCGGATCCCTTGACTGACACTGAACTCGTCAACATCACTGTTGATGAACTGATCAGTCAGCTGAAGGTGCGTTGTAGAGGTTCGACCTTGTCTATACTTATCTCATTTCCTAATGCGTCCTGTGGTTCGTTGTCTGAGTTAGTGTGCTTAGCATGACGATGTCGTGATGCATGACATGTGCTTGTCTTACTCTTGATAGTTTCTTTAGATGCCTGCCTGATTTTAGTGTCTGTCTAGCGTTCATCGGTTTCCTTTGCAGCTCTCTCGTCAGCTGCTGGCAGTTGCTGAAGCGGACAAGAAGATTTTTGAGGAGGATCAGATCAATCAGCTCAAGGAGGAAGTCAAGACCCGTGAAGAGTATCTTGAGCGGAAAAGAACTTCCGAGCTGTGCATTCGCTACTCTGAGACCAATCTCAACCATGTCGCCCGGTGGCTGGAGAAGATTTGGGTGCGATATGGCCGACCACGATCGGAAGCCCTACCGTTTCGATGTCTTTCAATGGCGCAGATCAGAACAGCCTTGCAAAGGAGAATCAACACCAAAAGAAGGAGTGCTGATGTGGTCACTCATAAGAAGAATATGTATAAGGTCGAAAAGGTTTATAGGGATGAGTGGAGAAGGCACCTTAAAGATGTAAGTTTTGTTAGGTTGGTCTGTATCCCAGTGCTATGTGTGCCGCATCATTTGTCTGTTTGTCTGTCTGTCTGTGTCTGTCTGTCTGTCTGTCTGTCTGTCTGTCTGCCTGTCTGTCTCTACACTTTCACACTTACACATTTGATTTGCCTGTTGTTTTCTAGACTTTGAACGAAAAGAAGAACATGTCCATCAACATTTTCCGGAGCAACAACATCTCCACCACCGACTTTTACCTGCGCACCATCGTCCGACAGACCCGCGACGTCACCATGATGATCAGCAACAATATGGCCTACTTCGACGCACTTCACGACGCCGTCAGCAAATTCGAGCGTGTCAAGTGTTACATGGACGACGATCATATTCACTTTGAACGAAACCTGACGGACTTGAAGCAGTCCATCGTCGAGCAGGAGAAGCAACTACGGTACTTGGCAGGCGTCTTCAACGAGTCTGCCAAAGGTGCGTTGCGAGCGGAGAAGGATTGTAATGAGACAGATTTCGATATCAGGAAGGCGGAAAAAGAGCAGCAACGGATGATAAAAGACCTCAACGTGGCGTTAGAAGAGCATCGGTGGACCTGTACGACACGCTTGAGGGAATTGGTCGATATGAATGTGGAGGTGATAAGGAATGGGCAGACAATTATATAGCGACAGACAAACAAATTCGCAGACAACCCGACAGACCACCAGATACACAGACAGAACGGCAGACAGACAGACAAACCGACAAACAGACAGACAGGCAGACAGACAGACAGACAGACAGACAGACAGACAGCTTAATGTGGCATGCTCTTATTATAGATCAAGAGCTGCTTCGATCGACTTCCTGTCATCCGGACCTTTCCATTCCATGAGTCTCCCGTCGCCGAGTTAGCCAAAGTGCCTGAAACAACCGAATTAGTTCGAACGTTCGAACTTCTGCAAGATTTGACCCAGACGCGAACTGCTTCCGAAGTGTTGAATGCCTTCCGCCAGAAAATGAATCGTAGCTTGAATTTGGAGTCTCAGAATCGTCGTTTGGATTACCTTCTTGTGACAATTATTCATCCGGAAGAGAAGATGTTTGAGGAGGAGTTTGACGCGAATTGCACTCAGACCATTGCCCGCCGGGAAGCGCTAGACAGGTCTCTAAAGGAGATGCATAACGAGTTTGACAAGCGAGTCACTGCTGCCCGTCATGTCATCACGGCACAACGTGACACTGCTGATGAGGTATTTACTGTCTCTGTGTCCCAGATGCTTGTCTACCAGATTTGTAAGGCGTCTGAATTTGGCAACGTCTAGTTCCTGCCTCAATCAACTCCAGTTCTAATCATTTGTCTGACTGTTGAATCTCTTTTTGTGTGCCTGTCAGGTAAATGTCTTGAAAGTGCCTTCAGCCTCTCTGTTCGTCTGCTTTGTTCAGTTGCCTGACTGAAAAAGCCCATTTCCCTGCTTATTTGTCTCTCTGTGTTAGATTTAAGGCGAATTGTGAATGTATTTCTATTTCAGTTTCAGTTTTTCCTGGAAACATTGGACAGCATCAACGAACGGGTCAAACGTGTCTTCTGCAACGACCCTAAGAACATCGAAGAGGAATGGGAGGACCAATCAATTCCCGGACTGCGTGGCCTGCTGTCGTTGACCCGTCAAAACATTCTAAAAATGGCTGAGGACAACTTCTGCTCCGTGCTGAGTCAGCCGTGGAGTCATCTCAAGGAACACGTCTACCATCGCGACTTCCTCGAGTACCGCGCAGGAAAACTCTCCAAGACCAACGACCGCACTCGCTTCGACCACCCTCCCAGAGATTCCATCAGAGATGAGGCCAAGCGAAGAGCTCGCCTCCTCCCATCAACGGTCAACATCAACTACCTGACTAATGCTCAGGTGAAACAGGCCAATTGGCAGGTGATGGAACGATCACGGTTGGCCGAATTGGATCGGCTCAAATTGGCATATCAGAAGGACGAAGACGAACGTCAGATGATTGAAAAGCGGAGGTTGAGGGAAGATGCTCAGGCCGCGTTGGCGGACAAGGCCAAAGGCAAAGGCAAGCGGGCAGGGACTGTTCCCAAGTCTCTCCACACCAAGAAACCCGCAACGGAGAAAAAGGGCAAAAAGTAGAAACTCTTTTCCGTTTGTTATTCGCCGTTTTTTATTCTTTTTTGTTAATTGTTTTGCGTTTAAATGTTGGTTTCCGAGATTTTGTTAGAGTTATCTTTTAGACTTCTTATTCATGAGTAAATGGGTAGAAATGCATGCTTCATATAAAGTCAGTATCTGATCATGTCGATGACCTTTTGTTATGATGGAACGTTTATTTTTCCATCACCGACGCGCTGCTGCGTATCCTCGTAATTCCTGACAAGGATCTCCGGAAGAAAACTGCAGCGGCGATTTGAGCTGCATTCAGAGTAGAATGTGCCAAGTCATGGTCGATCATCACCGTGGCTGCTAGGTTCCATCCCATCTCAAAGGTCAACGACGGAGCGACGTGAGAGTGTTGTAAGCATTTCAAAAGGTCATGACCAGTTGCAAAAAAGGGCGAAAGGTTGGATCACTTATTAGGTTCAGACAATTTTCGTGTGTTTTTTAACGGCTGGACGTGCCACCGAATTGCTCATCACATACGAACATCAAAGAGCGACCATCAAGTCATCAATCATTACTATTCGAGATAATCATGTAGTTGTAGACGCCTTTTTCTGCAGTATCCAGTAGTGTAGCGCTGTATTCACATATTGAAAATCATTAGGTCGCTTCCTTGAGTTGAACCAGTACCCAGAGGGTTAACGTAAGAATACTGTTGCTATGAATAAGTATATTTCCTGTTATATAAAAGTGTATTTCAGGATTCGAGGCATTTGCCGTTGGCGACGAAAAAGGGACACTTCTTGTAACATGAAAAGCGTCCCGTTGACGCGTCGAAGTTAACTTGCAGATGGGCACTTATTCGCCGATTGTTGATGTTTGTTACATTGAACACCTTCCCGGCAGGATAATTTGCCTTCTCGATGCCCTTTGGGGTTCTGTCAGGATCAGTTGGAGCGAGTATCTTGTCAACAGCCGCATCATAGCAGTCCGCGATTATTTCTTAAGTCAGTCCTTAGTTTCCGCTAGGATGGCTCCTTGTGGATCTTTGGAAAAAACCAACTGTTATGACTAAAAGCTAATACATATACGCTGTGGTATATTCCATTTTCACCCAGCGGCATATGGTGTGCTCTAGGTTAATTGAAAACAAAGCTTTCTGGTTGTGAATGCTGTCACATGCATTCAAGTCCTTTTCACACAATTTTCAAGCGGCGAACTATTTTGCTTTCTTCTACTTCTTGTTCCAGTGGGAGGTGCTGATACGGCTGGATGCGAATTCGTTTAGCCGCTGCTTCCCGAACCAGTTTGGGCTTGCCCTGAGGACTGCTGTCGGAAAATTCCCTGTGCTGGTATTGACTGACCAGTCGCCATTCCCACTTTGTCGCATTGCATTTTCAGCGCCATCATCCTATTTCTGGTAGAACCCCTTCAAGTGATCCTTAAACTCACACTGCGACATCTTATCGACTCCTTGTTTTAATGACGCGTTGCGACTCTCATTCGCGTTTTGGTCGTATGGGAAAATTCCCGATCTAGCCATCTTCCGCAAATTAACCTGCAAACGACATAACAATTTGTTCCGTACTGTAAGGTATATGAGCTCTGTTCTATTACTAATTAATTGACCAAAATTACTTTAAAAATTAACTTCTTCTACTTTAAATTAGTTTTTCTAAAGCGAAACGATTTCACTTTTGATGTGTTGAATAGAAGCCAGCCAGCAAAACCACTACCAGTAATTATGTTCATTCCAGTACTTGTGATTATCCATACTAGTGCTAGTATAAAAAATGTGTCTTATCCTTACCGACATCCTTCTGTCGCCTCCAATTTCTACTGCCCAAAGGCTAATGAAGAAGAGAGGCTGGAAGTGGAGGTTTTGTATTAATGGGAGACAATTGGCATTATATAGATGGAGAGAAGAAGCGATGAAAACGGGAGCTCCGAAGGGAAATAAGAAGGAAGCGATGAAGACAAAACTACCGTACTGTAGAATGAAGAACCAAATAGACTGACTATTAAAACACACACAGTACGAGTTTATCAAGTAGGGAACGGGTCGCGGTACACAGGCTCGCGCAAATAACCAACGTCCTGCTGAACACCCCCGGTTCGGCTGTACTTCTGACAACACACAAAAACATACAACTAATAAACATACAGTACAGTTGACCAGTACATGAGCGGAGAGCAGCTATGAACCGTGAGCAGCCGTGAGCAGCGGCGAGCAATCGCGAACAGCAGTGAGCAACAGTAAGCAATCGTGAGCAGCAGTGAACAACCGTGAGCAATGGCTATGTGGAAGACGGTTGAAGTCCACCAATCCAGTCGTCCAAATTATGAAATTACCCGCGACATCCTCGTCCTTAAACTGACGTCGGAGACGAATGAAGTTATTGGGAATGAGAGAAACCGAACCGAAAATGACTTTGATCGTCGTGATGATGACTTATTCAACAAAGGTGGTGATGATAATGAAACATAACTGTTTCTTCACATACGACGACGTTTTTTTGCGCATCAATATATATTTTTTTGTATCCTTTATATCGTTTTCCCCACACAAACAACTAGATAGCAGATTTGAATAGTCCGATAACTAATAAAGTTAATGATCAATCATAGTACTTTCTCCCCATAAAAAAAATTTGTAAACGCGGTCGAATGAACCTGAATGAATGAACCTGAATGAGAGCCACAACGAGAACAGCGTAGTTTGCTTTTCGTTGGTTTCTGCTCTTCGCACACGTTTTAAGGGAAGCAAACGTTCCTTCTTAACGTTAAATTCCACTACGGTGGAATTGGGATCGGTTTGTGTGTCGGCGGACTTGGTTTGACAAAAAGAAGAAAATGGAACTGGGCAATCGGGACGGAGGTGACGGACATAATTCAATCTGCAATCGTAACACAGGGTTTGTGCAGAGGAAAATCCACGGGAAAGCGGTACTGAAAACCGAATCCGGATTGTTGATGGGCGTTTATTTCGTCGAGCAATAGTCGGTGCTCCGACAGCAATTGCAGAAACAACTGAAAAGAAGATGACCGACTATGCACTTGAGAAGAAAACCGAAACCAAAGAAAACAAGAAAAAAGATATTAGCAACGGCGTATTTCATGACGTCAACAACTTGGGAGGATTCGGCGGTGTTGGTGATGCTTCCCGACGGCGGTGGTTGCAGACATGGCATCGTAATCGTTGACGTCGTCGGTTTGTCGGATCATGTTGCCTCAACTCAGCGAGGAAGTTCACGGGACGGTCAATTGCGGTTAAATGAAAAAATGCGTCCGTTCGGTTGATAATTCGACTGACGTTGACACGGAGATGATGATTGAATGCCAATTGTGTGCGTCGCATAAGTATCCACGTACCGTTGCGGTTTTCCATAAAAAAATAACAATTCCGTTAATCCAAAAACGGAGATGGTCTAGGGTGAAGGGTAAACCCATCATAGGAGATTTTGTAAGGTACGTCATTAGAGGTAACAATCAATTAAAGAACGCAGTTTGTGGTCACGGATGAAAAGATGATCGGCACCGGTCGGCAGAGGTGGAGAACGGCCGATCCATTGTAACTTGCACGGGAATCTAATACGGTTGATGGAGGGCGTGTTTCGCGAGAGCATCGAAAAGGCAAATAGGTCGACGGGTTGGTTGAGTCGGTTGTTGTCGGCTAAACAAGCGAAATGGTTGAGTTCGGCAGTACTATGTTGTTCTTGATGTGTTAGAAAGTCGGTGACATATAGAAAGTGGAAGGAAAGGTACCGTTTACTTTCCAACCTGATTCCATGAGCAGAGAAAAATTTCAGTAATTGCTATTGTCGGCACTGACCGGCGTTTGCGGAACAGCTGTTATTAGTGAAGACAAACATGATTGAACTCGACGCAAACCTTGGCGTTTTTGTACCATGTACGACATGCACGAACCGCAGTGGTTGATGATTCCGGTTTCACGGATACCGTCGTTTAAGCAAAGATTTGTAAGATTGCCAAAATTGCTGACAAAGTTTAGTTGTGATGTCGGATTACGTAGGCGTGCGACATGGGACAAAGTTGACGTGTTCCGTAGTTCATCATTACCGCTAGTCACGAGATGATACTTGCAACGATTGGCCAGTTGTTGGTCAAAGAAGTAGGTAGGTTTGCTCAACTTTGATAACAAAATAGTATTTCTACTCCGAGTGCGGTTACTCCAGGTAGACCCAGGAGGTACTTTTTTACCATATTGTTGTGCCATAGCACTTGATCTCAATTAGTTTCTAGCATTCTTATGCCCTCATGGGGTTGTTGTAAGGGATGGGAATCGTTTTGTGTTGTCCGAATAGAAAGGGAACCATTTGTTTGCCCTTGATGAATTGACGGCAGAGGTACTGTACTGTCGCGATTCTAACGGCAGTTTTTTGGCCCTACCAGTAAATTACGACCCCCGGGCCAGCCTGCGTTCAGTGGAATTCACTATTCTTTTGGCGGACTGTATCAATCAATCGTACCATCATTTCAAGCCATTTTTTATATCCCATTTGAGAATTGTTAAACCTTATGGAGCTCCATTTTCGTCGGACACAATTTCCGCTCGCACAAAAGAGTTCTTAATACAATCAGACGTGACTTTCTGCCAGCACTCAGAAACCATATCAATAAGCTCTTGTCGTGAGGGATTTCGCAGATAACCTGACTTGGTTACATCTTCCGGACCCAGTCTTTTTCGCCATTTTTGGTAGGCGTCAGTCCAAAAAACTTTGAATGGCCGATTCACTCCAACGTCCAACGGCTGCAACTTCCCAGTCATCCCAGCTGGGACGAAAATTTGGTGCACGTTGCGTTCCTGCAGCATCTCCGCACTCGATTCCATCTTGTGGACGGGATATTGGTCTCGGATGAGGACAGTCGGTTCGCCGTCTCCGTCAAAAGTCGTGTCAATCCACGCGTGGTCCAAGCGTTCGTTCCACCAGCCACTTAGGGAGCTCCATACGATGCAGTTATTCGGAATTTCGAGCTTTCCCATGATGGATTCCGATAAAACGCCTGTTTTCTTGTTCGTTGCTTTGAAAATGATGACGGCAGGGAGTTTTGAGCCATCCGCGCGAATAGCCAGGGACACGGTAAATGTGTTTTTCTCTCCGCCTGGTTGAACGGTTAGGACCTAAATTCGAAAAGTCGATTGGTTGATTGACTGAGTCTTTAATTGGCTCACCAAGCATTCGATTGATTGATGGATTGACCGTTTACCTCCTTAGCTCCGATCTTGTCGAGCGTTAATCCGTACGGAGAAACCATCCGCATGCAGGTTTGGTCTTGATTGATGATGTTTCGCAGCGGAGTCTGGGACAATACAACCTTCTCTTGCAGTTCTTCGTGGAATTCCTCTTGCTCGGCCTGCAAAAATTGTTTTGCTTCAAGCAACAATCAATCAAACAGTCTAATGGAGCTCCTTCTAATCTCCAATCAATCAATCAACCAAAGCATTACCAGGTCTTTTTCAGTGGGCGCAAGCTTTCTTGATACATGACCAGCTTTTCGGTATGTCAACCGGTTTCGCTTCTTCATTTTCGCAACCCATCCAGGGGAGACTTTGAAAGTGTCAGGAATACCATCCAGCTTGGCGAGCTCGCGAGCTTTTTCTCGAAAATCTTGGTTTGTCACAACAAGCCCCTTAGCCCTCTCTCCCATTAGCCAAGCGCAAACAGCATCACCGATGGAATCATACTGCGGCTCTCGTGTCTTCTTCTTGGGCGGTTTAGGTCCGATTCTGCGACGAAAAACCAGGAGCTCCGTTTAAATCAATCAATCGAGCGAAGGAATTGACGACAAAACTTACTTCTTCCATTCTTGAATGTTCGCCCGCGAAATCTTTTCGTTTAGCGCAAACTGGTTGACGGATAGACCAGACTCGTGAAATCGCTCAATTATGCGTTGCTTCTCGGCTTCAGAATAATTGTTTCTAGATGTTTTCACCATTTTAAAATCAGCCGTTGGAATCAATCAACAATCAACAGGAGCCGTTTCTCTACTCAATCAACAATCAACAGGAGCCGTTGCTCTACTCAATCAACAATCAACACGGTTTTGGCTGAACGGAATTGAATCCGTGACGTCACACACAGTCTTGCACGGGGGGAGGCGGGGCTAAGGTGGCCGTTAGAATCGCGACAGTACAGTAGTTACAGAACTGCATCCTCTGGCTTGACTGACTGTAAAATTGATATCGTACAGGTAAAACACAAATTTATGTACAGGAAGACTGCAACAGGATAAGTATTTCGCATTGATGTTACCAATGTATGCCGGGAAACGGCAATCGCAAATTTCCATTGTGAATGCTGCGGCTAAACCGATAAAAAGTAGACCCCACATGGCGGACGTGATGATCAGTGACTGAAAAAACTCAAAAATTTGCTGGCAATTGGGAGCAGCTGTTGCCCTGGACGAGAGTTGTGGCTTCCGACAATTAGAATTCGTGAAAAGGTAAACAAGACGTTCGAATTTTCGTACTTAAAGTTTCCCGCAAGTCGGAGCAGGGTCGATATAGATAACTGCCGTTTACGGCACAGGATTGATGATCGAAATGGTGCAACGGACACTGTTCCGTCGGATTGTTGGTGTTGCGGCGTGATTTGATGTCGACAGAAAAAATTTTGTCGCAAACGAAAAACTAGTGACGGTTGCAACGATTGAAGTAAGACGTGCAGACATTATTTCGGGCGTTTCGTGAGAAATTGAAGACCGTTTAATGCGTTCTTGTTAATGGGTTAATGTCACACCAAGACCGGTTTGGGTTCGGGACAAAAAATAACGACCCGGATTGTTCATCAACGCCGTTTGACTTGATAGAACAGTACCGAAGTCGGTGAACTGATGAGGCGCGTGATTGGTGCATCAAGTACAAACAAAAAAAGGTCGAAATCTACCATATGAACGGTGATGAAAAGAATCGGGGTGGTGCTTTGAAGGTCACAAACAAAAAGGGTTTAATGAACGGCAATACTGATTTGTACAAAAGTGTCTGGCATGATCAGCGAGTGTCGCCATGCCCTTATAAACGGTCCTGATAGTGGCGACAAGCGGGAATTCCGAAAAACGCCTGATTAGCATGGTTTTTACCGTTCGCCAGCTAGATATGTGGGCGCCTATCCACTTGTAGATCCTCTTTTTTAAACATTTTTATGACAAGACGGGCGACCGTAAAAAGAGCAAGCAGATACTTGTTGTAGTTTATGACAGTGCCGACAAAGACTTGAACGGACGCAGCGTCTTTCGGACCTAGTGAAATGAGTAACGCCATCACTTTGTTTTGATTGGCCGAAATTCTTTAGAGTTGACAGTATGACCGAGGCAGTCGATTTGTGTTCTGGCGTAAATGCATTGCTAGGCTTAATTTTAAGACCACTGTTCTCAAGCCAACCAAATACCTTTTCGATGTGCTCCATGTGTTCGTCAAAATGTTTGAGAAACATTTGAATATCGTCGAGATAAACGACACACCTGGGGTGCGGAGAGCTGTTTTGTGATTGAAGATTCATCCATTTTTATTTGCCAGTAGCCTGAGAACAAATCAATCTGTGTGAGATAGCCTTAATCCTTCATCGCGTAGAGACATTCTTTTGTTGCAGGCCAGAGGGTACTGGTTCATGACGGCCCGCTGGTTGAAATCTCCGTAATTTACAGCGAACCACAGGGTCCTGTTCCTTGACTAGGACGAAATTAGAGCACTAGTCTAATCCCAAACATGGTTGAAAATTTTTTATAGAATACATCTCTACCTCCTGTTTTCGGATTTTTCTTCTAAACGGCTTTTCGTTGCAACAATTGGTTGATTGGTAATTGAGGGTGTTGATTTTGTGAATAATGAAGCTGGTACAGCGGATCGGTTTGGAAATGTCGTAAACAGGTTCAAACAATGCAATAATTTGGAAGATTGAGCTTTCCCGTGATGGATTCTGATAAAACGCTTTTTTTCTTGTTCGTGGCATTAAAAATGATAACGGCACAGAGTTTTCAACCATCCGCTCAAACAGCCAGAAACAGGATAAAGGGCCGTTAAGAGTTTAGACTATATATAGCTCATCCAATTTTGCGAATCTCGTGAACAATAAAGTGGTTCGGAAGATCGCATCTATAATCTCGAATGCCATCACATTCGCGAATTTTTTTAAATCACTCGACCAAAGGATTTTTGTAAGATTTCGCGATTGGATTTTTGGCGCGCAGTCGTTTGTTTGAAAGGAATTTTTGTTTAATTCAAAGTTTTGTTATTTTTTGAATCTTTTCTAATAATAATAATTTATTTTTGAAATTTTTGGATAAATAAAAAAATAATAAATACAAAAGCAGTCAACCGAAGCGTTACCAGGTTTTTTTTAGTGGGAGCAAGCTTTCTTGATATATGACCAGCTTTTTGATACGTCAACTGGTTTCGCTTCTTCATTTTGCAACCTATCCAGAGGAGACTTTGAAAATGTCAGGAATAGTGTCCAGCCAAGTGATTATTTTCCGAAAATTTGTTTGTCACAGCAAACCCCATAGCCTTCTCTCCCATTAGCCAAACGCGAACAGCATCACTTACGGAATCGTATTATGGCTCTCGCATCTTTTTCTTGGGCGGTTTCGGTCCGACTCTGCAAAAAAAGCCCGGAGTTCCGCTTAAATCAATCAATCGAACGAAGGAATTGACGATAAAACTTACTTCTTCCGTTTTTGAATTTTCACCCGCAGAATCTATTTGTTTAGCGCAAACTGGTTGACCGATAGACCAGACTCGTAAAATCGCTCAACTACGCGTCGCTTCTCGGCTTCAAAATATTTTTTCCTAGATGTTTTCACCATTTTAAAATAAGCCGTTGGAATCAACCAACAAACAACAGGAGCCGTTGCTCTACTCAACAACATCAACAATCGACATGGTTTTGGCTGAACGGAATTGAATCCGTAGCCTCAGTCTTGCACGGGAGAGGCGGGGCTAAATTGGCCCTTAGAATTGCAACAGTACAGTAATGTCATTTAACTGCAAAGTAGATAAGGAGCACTATATGGAAAGAAAAAGGAAAAATATATTTTATTTTGTTCAGCCAGGGAATTATTCTGATCAGCAGTTAATATGTGTTAAATATAATCCAAAATGTTCCAAAACAAAGGCGTAGTTAGCAAATCTGTAAATACATTCCAAAACATTGGTTTGTTTATATGCTGCTTATACGCTTATATGTATGCTGAATACCAGACGATAATCCTGCCAACAAGCCGGATACGAAGGCGTGCTCTTCGCTAGGCAGTTAGTATCGTTAGAATGTTCAGAAGTATGAGAGTTTACTTTTGTATATACAAGCAAATCGACCTAGCGCCAAAGTTCTTCCGCAAGATTGAATGTAAGAAACATAAATCTTGCCGTTTATGTGCAATTTTATACTCCATGTAACTTGCCAAAAAACCACCGTGTGGTTCTTCTTTCGTGGTAGAATTCCATAAAATTATCTGGTCAGTACGAAATCGATGTGCCATGGTCTCTCTTCTTATATTTTATAACGAAGTGGACGTACAAATTTTATATACGAACAATCAACGGTTGCCACTCAGGATAGTTTCATACTAATCCTGGCGTTTGTTAAGAATATAATGAATTCGATTTACTTTTTAGGATAACGCTGAAAATTTAACTTAAGTAACTATTTTGAGTTAAGTCCGGGGCGTCTTATGGTCTGGTGACAAGGATTTAGGCGTAGAATTATGCGAATGCGTATCCCTTGGTTTCAGCGGCTCCAGTGCTACATACGGTGGGATCTCCGGCGGATACATCAAAAGGTCACCCTGCGCCCGGTCGTGATGGATAGTGACTCGCATATTAATCACCATCGGATCTCGTTCCAGGGGGATGCCCTCAACTAGCATGTAAAAACTGTTACGAAAATACTCTACGTCTACCTGCTTGTCTGTCTGTCTGTCTGTCTGTCTGTCTGTCTGTCTGTCTGTCTACCTGCCTGCCTGCCTGCCTGCCTGCCTGCCTGCCTGCCTGCCTGCCTGCCTGCCTGCCTGCCAGCTTGTCTCTCTGTCTCTCTTTCTCTGTGTGTGTCTGTGTCTCTCTCTCTGCTAGCCTGATTATCTATTTGTTTGTATCTCTGTCTGTATTTCTGTCTCGGTGTGCCTGTATGTACCAATCGATATTCGCAACAAAATGTCATGTTTCTGGACCGACATGGCAGACCTGATACCTGGCTTGGTGTGAGCCAATCGGCTCTTCCCCTCCTTGCCACCTGGAGCCGGGGGCGGGTGTTTTTTCTTCAACCCAGGCGTTACTGGCGGCGGCAACTGGGCTGGCTGATTCAGCACCGTCTGAAACTTCACCACCGGATCTCCATGTAAAAGTTGTATCAGAGGAATAGTACACTGGGCAATTTCAATAGAATCCGCAACCTCTGATTCCAGAGGAACGGCCCATAAATCCGGTTTCTGCCCTTTCGGCAACTTGGCCTGGATTAAAAATGCATAATTTCTTCAATTTTTTGTCGTCTCCAGAAACAACGACTGCTGGGGATTACTTCATCAGGGAAACCAATATTCGTTAACGTCACCAAGAAAGTATATTATCTCATGCTCTCCAGATTTCGTTTTACCTTTGCAGCCGCTTTCTTGCCGGTCACAAGGGGTGTGTACAATATCCGCTTTTGAAAGATCTTCACCTTCATCCCTCGCCGCAGATACTCGTAGAGCAGTGACATGGGCGTCTCTCCCGCTGTGAGCAAAGGAACGGACTGGCCAATTCGAAGGGGATCGTTCCATGTCCAGTCGAAACCGTCATTAGTCACTTTT
>LRSR01000522.1:0-14142 GCA_001579985.1 Hypsibius dujardini
TATAGCAGAAAACACTTTGAAGGTCTGGATCGAGCGTTAGCCGTAACTTTAAAATATTTTCCTAGGGAGATTTCCACAAAATTGCATCCGAAAGGGTAGAAATGTTTGATTCTCTGCGCCATTCGGAAGGTATTGTGGAAGCGAAGAGTCTCATCTTTCCAGTCAAGAATAATGACCCACATATTGCACTCTCTGAACAACAATTTTACTGCGTGGCTCCGCATTCCAACGAACATTCAAAATTGAAACGGCATCCTTAACGAATTGTGACTTCCAACTGAGATTTCTAATAACTTCAGACATTCATCCTATATGAAATTGAAATAAATGATAAACACAAATATCATTAAGCTGGCTTGATTTTAACAATTCACATAAAGGGACGTGCGTGAGCAGCTATGGTATCCTGCGGTCTCTTACCGCCGCGCAAACCACGCGCGCTACTAGCCCAAATTCGTTTTTTTAAAATCAATTTTTTAAGCCTTACTGGACTTACGTCATTATACAAGGAACGCATGAGGAGCTTAGACATCCGCCCGGCGCCGGGGGCCGGCCGTGCACTGCTGTCCTTTGAGCTGTGGCTGGAGCTTTGAGCGGAGGTTGAGGTACTGACACTCTTCCGGGAGCGATACCCGCGAAAGGTCTTTTGTATAATCACAGCAATATTTTCCAGCGCCTTCTCTCGCAGCTCATCCATCAAATGAATCTGCAAAAAATGTTTCGTAAAATATCTTTTCAAAAAGCAAAAATATTTTTTAGCTAAATGAGGTGAACGTACGGTTTCGTAATATTTAACGAAAATTTTGGTCCGTCCAAATACGTATTCGATCGGCATCACGCCCTCCGGTTTGAGGTCCAGCAGGAGTAGCCGTACTCCGTCCTTCGGGTCGCCGTCCCAGGTGGGCCAGGTCAGTTGGGAGATCATTTTATAGTGTTTGAGGAAGCCGTCGTAGGACTGGCGGAAGGCGAAACCGGCACGCCGTACGCGGACTTGATCAACAAGGCTAGAATAAATATCATATAAATGTGTTTTTTTTCACTCTAATTTTGCTTTTATGGAATATGGCTATCCTTTGATCACTTGCCCCATATATCGAATCTGGTGTTTCACTTTTTCTTCGTCGAAAAAGTTGGGCCTCCGAAGGTCGTTCGGCTTGATGCAGGTGATGAGGGTGGTGGATCTGTTGGCTATACTGCTCAGCAAGGAAGTCAAGGATACCTAAAGAAGAGCTCCCGAATTAAGTTGCTGGTCAACGCTTATTAAGCTAATTTAATTGTTCGTGTTCAGGCGCTGTTAAAATATGGCACCGGTTCGGAAAACATGAGGGTAGATAATGTATTCACCGAACAGCTACGAGGGATTACCTTACCTCTTTTCTACAGTTAGTCTATATGCTCCATAAATTTATAGAATTAATATACACTTATATTTATAGCTTGTAATATTTTTGCTAAAATAACTTATTTGATTTTAAGTAAAACATCAAATAAATTTAAATCTACCGTTTAAATTTATTTAAATAAAATAGTATTTTTTTAAAGGAAAAGCCACAAACCGAACATTTAAAATAAATTTAGTGCTGTTCAATAAACATGAGCTTTTAAATATTAATTTCTCTCTGGGTTAGTTTTAACATGAAAAATATTTTTCATTTAAAATCAAAAAAGGTTTGCTGAACGATTTAAAATATTTTTGAAATATATTTTAACAAATATTAGTCGGCTAATTTACCTTCAGATGTGTGGCAATTGTCACCGGTTTTTTCCCAATTGTCCTCGCCGGGTTACCTAAACCGCATGAAAAAAGGCAACGCTTTAATTAGCACTCCATGATAATAATCTCTGCTGTTTTACCGTCTGGGAAGAGTTCCTTCGCGAGCTGATGGCGACACAAATATATTAGCTCCGCCAGACTGTGATCGACCATGTCCATGTTCTTCTGAACAAAGGTCTGCGAGCTGTACGTCACGGTTCCCGCAAAATGTCGGATCTTAAACTGATCCATGGGAACGTTGTTGGTGGGTCGCTCCAACGGTGGAAGAAAATTCCGGTCTTGCGGATGGTACCGCGAAAATTTGTGCAGCAACTGCTCTCCACTGGTCACCTCGTCCTTATGGCAAATCTCATCCAATACCGTCAGTAAACTATGATTGCCCTGTAAGCCAATAATCAATAAAAAACACTTTCGAATTTATTTTAATTAATTTTATTGTCTTTTTTGCCTTTTCAATGAGGTCGCAGACTTCATTACTGCCGGCATAGGGCACCAAGGTCCAGGCGATGTTCTCCTTGACGTACTCCTCCTGCTCGTATTTCATTATCATATCTGAGACGACTTGGTGGAGCTTTTCCGCAGTGTAGTTTATTACGAATTGTTCGAAACCGTTTTTCTGCAAGAGAATAAACTTTAATCATTCAACATAATGTCCAAAGTATAGTCCAAGGCATGGGATTAATATAGTTACCTCGAAACACTCAAATCCATAGAGGTCCAGGACGCCGAGGTAGGTGCGACTGCTTGAGCTTGAATAAGAAAGGCAACTGTTGATCTTGGCGACGATCCACGTGAAGAGACGGTTGTAGAGCGCTTTGCACAGCTGGTCACGCAGTCTGCTGGCCTGCATCAAAAGATTAAGACATTAAGGGAAAGTAATTTGAACTTTTCAGAGTCTACTTTTTGAAATACTTTGGTAAAAAATAACCCGAACTTTTTTAGTCTGACTTTCTGAAATATTTTAGTGCCTGACTTGAGTGTTGTCATTACTTCGTTTCAGACCCAAGCGAGCCACCGTTTCTCTACATGAATCACACATAAATCACACATACTTAGGGTACTACATTTAATTCTAACATTTACAGTTATACTACATACTATTGAGAACGCACCCATTATTTTTAAAACCGGGACAAATTAAAATTAATTTGTTTAAGCTTCAATTATCGAATGATTTTTGTGGTATATAGAATTTTTACGTCCAAGCACTTCATTATGGCATCCTCCAATGTTTTTTATGTATGAACCACACATACCTCCTGGGCGCTGAGGGCAGTCTCCATGAGGTCGGCCTTCATCTGCACCAGTCCCGTGGTGAGGACCGACATAAATCGCTTTGAGTCTGAGCATTCCAGCAGTTCGGAGACCTCGTGAATTTCTGAGGCAAAAAAAGAAATAATAATTAAAAATTTTGATCAATCTTATTTCGCGCCCTAGAAAAAGGGTATATGCAATTTTTACCATGTTCGTTGAGCACTGTACAGGATTCCGTGCCGTCGACGTTGGTCTTCGGCAGGAACTGGAGATTGCCTAGCTTGAGAACGGCGGCAAGGATTTGAAAGACTGACTGGCACTCCGCCGTTGAGAATCCAAGCACGTCCAGGGCGTCCTAAATACCGGCAAAAAATATACAAAATATTTATTTGACTAGTTTTAATTTTACCGTAACAAAAACTATTCTAGAACGGCGTACCTTGGTTATCACAAATTCTCTTCTCTCATCAAGGCCATCGATTTTGTACACCCCTCCCGCCCGGAGGAGGCTGTACTTTTCCGCATTTCGTTGAAGCTTTAAGGACTCTGTAGGCGCATGATAATTTATACGTTTAAAATCTGAAAATAGAATTTCAATTGGAAATGAGCCTCTACGAACTGAGTAAGTGGACGTCGGCTCCCGCGAGGATCTGGTAGAACACATGGAAATTGCGTTCTCGGGGACCTTGAGACACCACCCTGGACTACAATATCACAAACAAACAGACATTTAGCATTGCTGCTGCTGCTGTGTGTGTATGCACTGTAGGGTAGAATCGTTTTACTATACCTTGTCCAATTGGTCTGAAACAAAACAAACATTATGATTAATAAATTGCACGTAGAAAAGGATAAAAAAACGGCGACGTCACCCAATCACTTACATGTTGTCACAATAGCTCCGACAGTTTCACCGTGAGAGTTGAAGGCCACGTCGGTGTACTGACCGAAACGAGAGGCGTTGTCGTTCTTCTCGGTTTTGGCGTTACCAAATGCTACACACAACAACAACAGGGTTAACTTGACTGAATGGCTTGCCACGATAGAACGCTATAATGATTCAGGGGATTGTAGAATTCAAGGTCTTATTGCATGCAATAAGACCTTAAATTTGGACTTTTGCAATGGGCAATTTGATGGGGAACGATTATCAACGTAGCTAGAAACCACTTAAAAATAATTTGTCGCTGTAGAGTTCGGTGGAAACAAAAAAATATCTAAGCTCCCAATGGTGAACAATAATATTTAAAAAATTCACAATTTAAAAAAGGAAATTACACTTCGGAGGAGAGAGTTGATACAAGTTAATTTTGATTTTCAGTCTTTGATGCAGTGAAACAGCACTAAGAAAATGTTAAACTTGTGTCATCATCATATGTATGTGAATATCATAAAATTATTTAGAAGAAAGCTTCAAGTTATATTTCAACTCATTTCATCATCATCATGTACAAACCGTCACTACCCAGTGCGAAGTTGAGCCCCAAAATTGCGGGCTGCGCCCCGCAAAATGCCGTAGAACCGCCGGTTTACCAGGTCTAAGGCGGGAAATGGGACGCATACTTCCCGGGGCCAGAAAAAATTACCGTGCCGCAATATTACCAAGCGTTTGCGGTGCAGGGAATTTGATGGGAAAAGAGCGGGCAGCGTTACTCCCAGCCATTTACCGGCTTGCATGCTTGCTAACATGGGAAAAGGCTAGGAATATTACGGTATTTCTTTTCCGGATTCATTTCAATTCGTTTCGATATAATGAAGCCCGCAAAATGGGGGTAAAGTTACTAACTTGGATATAACAAAAGAAATTGATGTTAGCACGTGGCACGACAAAGGGGTACAGTTAATGTTAGTTTCGCGTATCAGAGTACTCTGTCGCACTTTTTCTCGCATGGCACACATTGTCAGCATTCACTTAAAAACTTTTCAGTTTAAAAAAATATGATGGCACTGCAAAGCTTTAAAGGAAGTGCTCCAGTTCACAATAGCGTCCTGAAAAATTCCTATCTTACAGGACTTGGACGCTTGGGTTTTAGTTGTAATTTTTGTGGCGATATTATTAAGCATCGGAACAGCGCACGCCGCCATGTTCGAGCCCATTTATCGAAGAACTTGAACCGTTCCAGATCGCCCTCACCGGACCCCTCCCATGGTATTGCAAACATCTAAATGCTATGCTAGACGCGAAACCTTACATGTTGAGGCTTGTTCTTCGCTAGTTCGAAGGGTTGAATTTGCCTTGACCGAACATGTTCATTCGAATTTGTTTTTAATTGATTATCAATTGCAGGCGAAATACCGCACGGCTGGATTGAACAACTGGCGAAAAGTCGCGGGTACTTTCCTGGTGGAGAATTTCACAGCTCATGAGCTCGCCACCCAATGCCCTACTGAGGCCGGATCGAAGCAGTCCAAATTAATGAAGGAGCCTCTGAACCCAGCCCGCATTGATAAATTGAGACGTAAGTTTAGGTTCAGCTTGCTGAACTAATATACGGTTACAATTTGTTGACATGCGATATGAAATTTAATTAAATAACTTTTGTTCGCTGTATCGAGCACACATGAAAAAGTTTATTTTTAAACTTGCCATATTTATTTTAAAAAGAACAAAAAATATTATGAGCCACTTCAGTCTGAATCTATATTCTATTGTTCGGCTAAAGATAGTGCTTATGCAACATATCGTTAGCTATTTCATTCAGCTTCATAAAAACCCGTACTCATTTGTTGCTCTTTCCTTTCAGGTGTTGTCA
The DNA here is from genome assembly GCA_001579985.1 of Hypsibius dujardini. Lineage (NCBI taxonomy): Eukaryota > Metazoa > Tardigrada > Eutardigrada > Parachela > Hypsibiidae > Hypsibius > Hypsibius dujardini. The sequence goes on from LRSR01000522.1 coordinate 5,782, forward strand.
TGTTGTTTGTAAAGGAGATCGGCGGCGCACCTCCCAGCCAGTCAGACATCACCAGCAAAATATCTGACTTCTGCAAACACCGAGCGAAGGGCGTGAAGACCAAGTCCAATGTCACTGCAGTTTCTGCTGATGAAGAAAATGTCCACGCACAGCCGAGTCCGTCCAAGCGGCTACGTGTACGTGAGCAGCGCGCCTCAACACCTTTAGCCTCATTGACCAGCGAATCTGGATTTCAAGCCATCCATTACCCGAACCAACCAAGCCATCTGGAGAACGCGGAGGTAGCGGCAGCCTCAACTTCCAGTTCCATGAATTTCGGCTCTCCCCTCAGCAGCGTCTTGGATGTTTTGAATAATTAAGTCATTACCCTCAAATGATGTTAGTTAGCTAGTGATACTATGATTATGAGAGGTAGCTGCCCTTACTTAAGCGGATATGTTTTGCATTATTTTGCCGCTATTTTATACGTAATTACTGAAATTTTTCATTACTATAGATATCAAACCAGTACAAATTTTGGCCAGACCTGAGTTGTACTTCGACAGATACCACAAACACTTGTGTAATACTATACATTGTAAATTGTAATGCCATGGTGGATTGTTGACGTTGTGAAAGGAAATGGTATCAATACGTTTGAACCAATAGCAGAAAAACATGTTTCCGGTCACGTGACTTGGTTCAACGGAAAAGCGGCGGTAGAATTGCGGGAGTAGAAAAGCGACGAAATTACGGGGCCGGGAACATGCTGGCAATAATGCGAGCAGCCATTGTTTTCTGCGCCGGGAAAGCCCTGGTATAGCGCCTGGACAACTCCCGTCGCTTTGCTAGTAGCTTCCCCAGCACATTTTTACTCGTACACTGTACCGCAAACCGCCGGTTTCCCTAGCCGGTAAAAAGTACTGACAGACGGGAAACCGCCGGTTTGCGGGACACAATTTCGCACTGGGTACATGATTTTCTTGAACTAGTACTTCGAGATTTGCGACATGTTTAAAAAAATATAACTAAGATTGTTATGTTACGTACCGGCTAGGATATGACCAAATATTATGAGCCGGTTGTTGATGAGATCCGACTCCCTGGTCTTGCTAGCCAACGACGCCACCACGTCCATGATGAGCTTGGACATTTCTGAATTTTATCAAGAATAATGTTACCCAAAGAAAAACAGAACACAGACATCACGAGCACTTTGAGATGACGTTTTACCGGTCTTCCCGGAACCGCACTCCCCGTTGAGGATGAGGACCTGATTCGCACCATGGCCCGTTAGGTCCCGGTACGCCGCAGTGGCAGCCCCAAAACTGTGTAAAAATACAACCAGTATGTTGGAGTATGAAAAGAAAGAAAGATGGATAACTAGACAACGAGAAAGTTACATGTGGGGTGGTAGGTTTGACGTCTTGCATGTTCGGTAGGTCCGGAGGATAGCCTCGTCATAGAGGGGCAGTGGCCGGTAGGGGTTCACAGAGAGTAACAGGGTACCCATGGACGTCTGCAAAAGACATCAACATATTTCACATATACGTATAAGACCTAACCATGTTTGCGCTTTTTTTCCGAAAAATTAGTTTTTACGGATAAGGGAAATATTTTGCCTTATTCCGTTATAGACCGGAGTGAGATAGTTGTTAAAAAATATGATATTTTCAGTATTGCTAATTAATGTGCCTAGGGGACTTTTTGATTCCTAAATATCCCGGATTTCTTCCTTAAGAACTTATATAAATCATAGTCATGAATACTGTATAGTCCTTTTGCAACGAGAGTTCTTAAGAATTGTGGCGCGAAGGGGAATGAAAATTTTATTGACGTCAAACTGCCACGTCTTTGAGCAATTGTCCAAGATGTATAGTATATTACAGGGGTAGAGAATGATGTTCAAATGTTTGCTGAAATCAACACGCAGTTCATGGATCACTTTAATTTTGTGACACACAATTTAAAAAACATTAAAATGGAATGTCAGCTGATAAGAGCATTTAGTTTATAATGAGCTCGATTTAATTGACCGAACTAATTTTGCAAATTTTAGTTCGCCATCCTTTATTCGAGGTGTCGAAACATTAGTAAGTATTAATAAATATTAAATATTAATATTAAATATTACCGTTCGCCGATATTGCGATCCACTTCGTGGTCACGTGGTCTCTCAGACAGGAGAGGCTAGACAAGCGTTATATTTGGAGACTGCGACGCGCGGCAGTATTTTATTATTAGTTTTGTCCAATTTGACATTAAAATCAATTTCGAGGAGATCGCGGTCGACGACGACGCGAGAGAGTTCGTATCAAAAGACCAGCTGTTTGATATGCCCAACGATATACCCACCCTCAGCAAATTTTGACCCTCAGCGTGTGTGCGCGCAGTTCAAACATCTGTCGCGACGACAGGGCGAGATGCGAGAAGGGATTGCACACAAACGATCCGGAGACTCCATAATTATCCCTTTGGCAAATCAAAGGGTACTTAAGATGCTGCACCCACAGAGAGAGCGAGCTGGGCGTGCAGTTTTTCCCTTCCCTCGCCAACAAACAGCCCAAACACCCACCACACCACAGCGAGAGTCTAGACGGATAAATCGTCTAAAAATAGGCGGCGCTAACTATGTAGAAAAAGAGCGACAAGATGAAGAAGAAGAGTAGGCACGTTTTCAATTTTGAATTTATTCCTCCCAGTCTCCCTCTTCTTCTCCCTGTCTCTCTTTCTCTCATCTAACTTCTCGAGTGGCCTGTTGATGGAAAGCTGATTCTATCTCTCTGAGTTCCATGCCAGAAAGAGCTAGCCCGAAAGACAAGGATGATCGTGAGCATGAGGTTTCCATTCATAAAAAAAAGTCTGGCAGAGTCCACACGCCAAAAGCCCGCCAAATATGACCGGGAGCAGCGCGTAGCGGTGACTGTGGTCGCGTGAGCAGGAGGATGGCGCGATGGCATATGGCACGTGCCCTTGAGTGAGGTGACTGACAAGCTTCGAAGTATTATTAATTTTTGATTTGACGCTCCCTAAAAAAACGCTGCCCGGGCTGTCCAAATATGGTGCACCCCATGGCCAATTATAATTACAGATTTTTTTTCAACAGGCCCAGGCAGTCTCTCATACAGTCAGTCATTCATGTCTGTAGGCTCTTTACGCCTAGATTAAAATGTGTTTGTATCGAGCGTATTCTCATCTACCGTAGGAGAGACGTGGACATAGTTATTTTAGTTATGTTATTTTAAATCAATATCTAATTCCGGTGACAAACATGAATGTTTAAGCAAACATACACATGAGCAACAAAAACAAGGGAATTAATGAAAAAGAAATAATCTTCAGACTCGGAACGTTCGTTAGGTGTCCGGTGCAATAAATTGATTACTTTGATCTTAATACAGTTTAAAAAATGGCAAGCGCAGGGAAAACATTCTTAAGCAGTTAAACTCAAAATGGATATCGCTTTTTCGGATTACTGTATTCAAAATTTAAACAGTATACAGTATGTGGCCTTTCATTGTATAAGCTTACAAGATGTGAAATTCAAGTAACAACGCGAGGCATCAGAAAAGATTTCATTTTCGTCTTAGTTTTTAATTTTTAATTTTTAACTCAAGAGTCTTCTAAAAATGTGTTACTCATTTTGTTTCATCAAACTCTCATATTTCTGTAAGGCTTCCTTGGCGGTTGTTGTCTTTAAGCCGTCATATTATTCAACGCAGAAGTTATTTCACAAGTGCATTAATAATTACAAAGATCACAACTGCCCAAACGTTCAGTATTTTTATATTTTTTATTATAATTTATAAGCTATTTTAATTTAAACATTTTAATTACTGTATATTTAGTCCATCGGTGTTGCTAAACAAAATTTATTCACGCTGAGAACACCGTATTCAAAGATGCTCATAGTAATGGGGCGTGTTTGTGAGGTATGGCTCCCGTCCGGGGGTTCTACGTCTGGGTATTCGGACGTCCTGAACCCTCTCACTCTGTCTCCCTCCCATCACACACAATCTCCCCCGCCATGTCGGCTCTCAATCATGACGTCTAGCCTCGCGTATTTATCCCGCACGACCACTTGAAGATTAGTCTTTCACTCAGCGAGAATCGCGGGAGGGAGGAGGACGACGGAGAACACACGTCGCGATGCCTGATAAAAAGACACGATGAGTGTTTCGACAAAGGAGCAGAAAAACAGGACCTGACTGACTGCCTGCCTGCCTGTCTGTCTGTCTGTCTGTCTGTCTGCCTCTGTCTGTCTGTTTGTCTGTCTCTGTTTGGAACGATGGATCTACGTCTGTCGGAAGTGTAGATGTACATGCGAGACAGGGGGAGACAGGAAGAGCGCGGGAAGACGAACGAAGGACCCTACTCGAGCAACTACACTCTGTATAGCCTTGCATCAGGATGGCCTCCATAAATCATATTGGCTTATCGAGCGGAACACACACCATGCATGCGGGATGTCCCGGTCGAGAAAAAAAACCAGGGAGAGAGCAGCGGAGTCGACGTCGCGAACTTGATCTGAATAGACCACAGACACGCATACAAAAACAGACACAGACCACATACCACACACACAGCATCACAGACCGGAAGATCAAACACGGTAGTGATCGAAGCTCGCGATCTCACGATCTCCTTTCTTAAAAAAGAAGCGAGCGCAAGTAGCGGAAAGGCTAATAAAATATATCTAAATTCTTTGTAACTAAACAATTGTGGTTTCTAATTTTACTAAACAAATTTCCTATTTCCCAAATAAACTAAACTAGCAGTCTTAATTACTCACAATTTAAATGGGTAAACCAGAATTAGTCTAAATATGACTAAAATCAAGCTAAAAATCATATTAGTAACCTCGTCAACTAAAATAACAACCCTTAATAACTGCTATGCAAGCAAATATAGTGACTAATAATTCTTAGTTGACTCGAAAAACTATGTAGCTGACTAATGTTAGCTTATCTCCTCCAATCCTAAAACCTTTCTTTAACTGTAAACAGTCTAATTACGAAATACGAGAAATTCACACCAGTCGTTTAAAAAAGTTTAAAAATTAATTTGAACTAATTATCCATTGATTAATAATGACTGGAAGGTAGATAAACGACTTTTAGCAAAGAATAAAGTACCCGCGGGCGATTTATCAGAAACTTACAATTAGTTAAGGAAGGATAGCTAGTCTGGTTTATTTTAGTAACTAAAATTTCTAGTTTTAGTGAAAGTTAGTTGACTAATGGTCGTTTCTTTAGTTTCTTCTTTTCATTTAAGGTTTTCTTGACTAAAAATTTTGGATTAGTTTGTTCTAGTCAAGTAAAAAACTAAAGCCAAGAAATGAGTTACTAAAAATGTTAGTTTTGTTTTTTAGTTCAGTTCAATTTTGCCGTCCCTGATTTTTAGCGTTCGATATAATCAATATATTCTTTTTACAACCCAGAGCAAGTGTTAGCGAATATGCAATTGCCCCCTTCCCCATTCGGAGATGGGAGAGGGGCGTGTGGTGGCAGTGGGGGGAACTTACATAAATCTTATCAGCATGAAAACGGCGCCGGAGATTGTCGATAAAGGACTGCTCCGTCAGCGGCTCCAGGAAGAGGAGATCACTGACTCCGACGTCTTCCTGGCTGTTGTTGCTGCTGCTGTTGACCGTCGTCGTCGTACCGGAGGCGTTGTTGCTGGTGCTGTTGGTGGGATGAGATGTCTGCTGCAGGTGCAGGCCATCGGTCATGATCGTTGCTGTGCAGCAGCCGCCGTCTGTGTTGCATCAACATACCCAGAGCGTGGTCGAAGGGCCGTCGACACCAACCTCCGCGGCACGGGTGTACACTCCGCAATGATGCTCAAGAGAGAACGTGTCTTTTAAATAATCCAATCAAAATAAAAAAAGTCGCCCAATATTTTCAGCAAATGCAAGGTAATTCCCATGATGTGTGTACTTAGGATGGATCCGGTTCAGCGGCAGATATAAGTCCAGATCATCAAATCCAAAGAAGAAGCCACTTGAAGAGAGAAAATCAAGGCCAGATCTGCAACATCAAGTTACAATTTACAATTAATAACCGATACATTAATTTCGTTCGATATAATTCTATTCAAGATGACCCTATCGCAATTTTGCTTTCGTGAAAATTATTATGCTATTTTTACATGAGTCTCCTCAACACGAACCTAAGTAAGAGTACAACTAATCCAATGATTATTGTTGTTATTTTATAGTCAGAAATATCGTCCTTACTTCTTGACCTGCTTTATTCTGATTTCTTTCATATATATTTTTCTGCTTTTTTAAATTTTTTATATAGTTCTTAGTATTTTCTTTCATCTAGCGGGGGGGGGGGGTAACTGGGAAATTTTTGCTATCCTTAGTTGAGAACATTTTTCAATTGATCTAATACGAAAGTTACAATTAAGAGAATTACCCAAGTGAAATGATTGTGAAAAATATGTAGAGAACTGGCTCATCGCTCCTCAGTGAGATCATTTAAGAATCCGCCGGCACCAGAAGAGTTAATGGTCACACAATAATAGTTAAGGAAATAGTTACAAATACCCGAAAGAAACTACGTGTTCTATCTACATTTTTTTGCCGCTGAATGGGGAACAGTTTAAAACACCAAGTCCAACACGCGGTGGAACAGGAATGGGGAAATTGGGGGCCACGATTCTCACTGCAATTACGTTCCGAATTTCTAGGCTCTCTCCCAAGACCATAACACACTGCAAGCAGACTCATAAAGCGTGACATTCATGGGGTCAACTTCCCGGCATTCCTCGGGATCACTAGTCGTGAAAGGGCTACTAAAACGTGGCTTAAAGAAGGGCAAGTTTGTTGCCGCTCTGAAGGAATGAACGCATGCAGACGCGTGTGTGCAGCGCGTAGAGATTCCTCATCCCATAAAAAAATAAGCAAATGAGTGGTTGCTGGTGCTGTTGGTGATGAGCCCGCTTGTCATGTATCACTCTCTATGGCTCGATCATCATCATCAATCCTCGCGCTCTCTTCGCTGGGGTGGCTCTCCTCGCTTCATCCCAACTCTCTCTTCAACGCTCAGTCAATGTGTGTATATATATATATTGCCACATTTTATGGCCGCAAAGTATCGTGAAACCCCGTTCAATTGGCTCCAGATTAACTGTGTAGGCGCCCAGAGTTCATTAGCGCGGGAAACAAAAAATGCCCTCACTCCGCCCCGTCGCGCCGACCCGATCATTTCACCAGCTTGGTCCGGGTAATTATCTCATTTTAAACGCCTGGGCAAACGGAATAATAAATCGATTTCCTTTTTCACACGGAAAGATATTTCAGACTTCAATTAAGGCAATACACATTTTTTGCTTAAATTGTACTGCGTTTAATGAGCCATTTATTTTAAATTGCAATATTAGTTCAATTAATTTAACTAGAATTATTACTTTTATTGTAATTGTTTTTTTAAAAGAAATAGATATATTGCACTGCAATAATATCAGCATGTCTTGATTGGTTTTTGATTCCCGGAGATGTGGATGGAAGAAATATTTCAAGTGGATGAAAGCAAAAATGAAATTCGAATTGCATACGAAAATGTTTTTACTAAATGTAAGGGTCGTTTAGACGTAAATTTTGACAGTTTTTTGGTAGAACTAGATCACAAGTATAATTTCACATCGATTGAAATCATTGGAAACAATTCAAAAGCAGTGGGCGAAGGTCTAATCCCATTTATCGTCGAATATGACCGTAAGTACATTGCCTGCAAAATACATATTTGCTGTTGTTTATTGCATTATTTTGGGTCAATCGGGATTTTGTAATCTTTAATCAAAAGAAATTCAAAGAAAAAACAATTTGATACTTTTTTGCAGATGAAGAGAAGAACTAGATGTAAAAACTTTTACACAAGTAATAATTCAAATAAATTATACATATCTAAACTACAATTTAGATAAATCTGGCATTAAGTAGTGGAGTAATGGAATTAGCAGTAATTAGTGGAAAATAATGAGAAGGACTAGATGAAAAAACACTTCACAAAATTGATAATTGCAATTTAAATAGTTAAATCTAATCTGCACGTTAAATAACTCTGCCATAAGGCGTAATGTAACGTAAGGCAAAAAAATGTGCAAAGAAAAATATTTTGATAATTATTGGAACATAATGAGAAGGAATAGATGTGAAAAAACTTGCAAACATATTTGCTGTCAATTTGAAAAGCACACAGTCAGTTTGTAAACCGGCAATGAGAACCAACCAATGCGCGAGCTTCTCTTAATGTCGAAAAAGGGTTGAAGAATCCTACAGAGCGGAGATGATTTCCCGCTAAAAGGGGCCAATACGCAAAGCATCCACTCGTAAACGAGATCAAAACCCAATAATCATGAAGGGGGATGGGGATG
>LRSR01000523.1:0-23712 GCA_001579985.1 Hypsibius dujardini
CTGTCTGTCTCTGTCTGTCTGTCTGTCTGTTTAACGATCGGGTTGTCTGACTGCTTGTCGGTTTTTCAGTTTGCCGCGCTGTCTGTCTGCCTGCCTGATTCTGTCGTTGATTACTTTGAACAAATACGAAATGACTTTGGGTTTTCTGCATTACAGCTGTTCCAGTACTTGATAGCCATGCATATTTTTGCCTGCGTCTACTACGCAATCAGTGAAAAGGTCGGTCTGAACTCAGACATTTGGGTGTACCCGGGCGAGGCGAAATGGCGGAACGACGAAACAGGCAACGGCAACGACACCCTAAAACAGAAGTACACTTGGTGTTTCTACTTTTCTCTCCACACCTTGACGATGATCGGCATCACCGTGCAGCCACAGAAGGAGTGGCAGTTCCTGTTCATGTGCCTCAACTTTGTCATCTCCGTTATGTTGTTCTCACAAATTCTCGGCAACGTCTCGCGGACCATCATCAACTTGGACCTCCACGAGGCCGAATTCAAAAAACGAATGGACGGTGTGAAACACTACCTTTCAACGCGAAACGTACGTACCCAAAAAATCAGTCAAAATGGTTTCCAATCGATACGTGTTCCTTTGCCTTGTAGATACATGCAGAATTGGAACAGCGAATTATCAGCTACTTTGAATATCAGTGGACCAACAACTTGATAGTTGATGAGAAGGAAGCTTTGGCCTGCCTGCCGGAAAAAGTAGAGTCTCAAATTGCCATGAAGGTCCACTTGGAGACGTTGCGGCACGTGCGAATCTTTCAAGGCGTTGAGTCGGGTCTTTTGGCTGACTTGGTGTTAAAATTGAAACTCCAGGTAAGATGCTAGTGGAAGGGGGGACACAGACAGACTTTAAGCAGACAGGTAGGCAGGCAGATAGACAGACAAACAGACAGATAGGCAAGACAGACAGACAGACAGACAGACAGACAGACAGACAGACAGCCATGTCAAATATAATTTAGAAGCAATGCGTTTTTTCGCAGGTTTTTTCGCCAGGCGATTACATCTGCCGGAAAGGCGATATTGGGAAAGAGCTGTACATAGTTAAGCGTGGCTGCCTGGAAGTCGTCTCAGACGCCGGCGATTTTGTTTTTGCAACAATCAGCGAAGGCAGCGTCTTCGGGGAAATCAGCATCCTCAACATTGTCGGCATCAAGTCGGGCAATCGGCGCACCGCCAACGTTCGGTCCATCGGTTTCTCAGATCTCTTCTGCCTGTCCAAGGAAGACCTGTGGGATGCGCTGAAGGAGTACCCGGAGGGAAAAAACAAGATGCTGGAGTTGGGGAAGCAATTGCTGATCAAGGACAACTTGCTGGACACGGAAGCCGCGGACAAGGCGGAACGGCGGCACATTGAGTTCCTGGATAAGCTGGAGCATGTCGAGGGTGGCGTGGACGATATACAGACACGCTTCGGACGTCTGGTGGCGGAACGCGGGAGCTCCGTACAGAAACTCGAGAAGCGCATTGCCAAGCTCGACAAACTTTTGCAGCTTCGGGCAGTGTGAATACGGTCATTTCGAAGTTCCCAATTTCGGAACACCCAAAACACATTTCATGAACATCAACCAGATTAAGTTAAGTTGAGCTGTGGCGGTTTTAATTGCACCACTGCCGGTTGCTCCAGAGCTAATACTGTACGTTAGAGCCTAAATTAAATGAGCATGAAGCAATTTACGAATTTATGTAATATTCAAGACAATCACACAGGGAGACAATGCGCTTGCTGTATTCAACTAAGAAAAGACAATAAATAATCCTTGACGAGACGCGCGACAGGGCAACGAGAAAACGAATATAGCATACGAGACCAGAGATGAATGTTGCAGTCCACTATTACAAGTAATACCATTATTGCATGAAACGATTGAGTACTAGGAATGACTAGGGATGAATAAGGTAAAGACAATACCGAGCAGGTTATTATGAACAAGCTACTTAAATAGGAGTCTGAACGCCAGTGTCCGAGTCACTCAGGTTGCGTCGACTGGTCATGCTGAGGGTCCGGACAATCTTCGGATTGTAGCACTTGGGGTCCGACACCATGCGTACGAAGAAGCTGCGCTTCTGGGAGATGCTCATGCGGTTGCGCTTGTCCACGACAAACACCTCGTCCACCGACTCCTCCGCTTCCCGCTCGATCTCGTCCTGAGTCTCCGCCTGGTCCTTCACCATCAGCTGGAGGATGTCGGTGGCCATCTGCGTGATGACATGCCAGGCATGATCAATGTCGTCGTCGGTGGCGGTCTGGGAGCACACACAGAACCGGATGACGTAGCGCTCGTTTAGGGAGGCCGGGACCATGTGCAGTTTGCCGGACGCATTGATGGAAGATAGGAATTTCTCATTTAAAGTATTGTTGCCCTGAAATGAGAAAAACGGACATGTATCTGTCTGTCTGTTTGTCTGTCTGTCTGCCTGTCTGTCTGTCCGTCTGTCTGTATGTCTGACTGTTTGTCTGTCTGTCTGCCTGTCTGTCTGTCGTTTGAACCCATACGTCTGTTTGCATGCATGGTTCTCTGCGCTTCTGTCCATCTGCAACTCATTTGCTGCTGTGAATGACCAATGCTCAACTTACGTGGAGACGAAAACAGACAAGCCCGAGTGTGACTTGATTCATAATCTCAAAGCGGCTGTCCAGTTTAATCAACGCCTCCAATCGTTTCGCAAGGCGGCAATGCTAAAAAGACAAACCAAGAAGTTTCATTTTTATCGGCATCCCAATGTGTGAGAGTGTGGACATCAGCAGACAGCAACTACCTCAAGGATATATCGACGAAGTCCTTCGACGCCGTACGAGCGGATAACGAACCACAACTTCAAGCTGCGGAACCGACGACTCAGCGGAATGCCCCAGTGCTGTTTTGAACATTAATTGAAACATTACAACCACGGACATGAAATACAATATGCAGCGAACGTAGTATAATACCCTGTAGTCAATAGCTCTATCGGAGTGGCTGTGTTTCAAATACAGTGGATCGACGATGAGCGCCTCGGTCAGCTTGAAGCGATCCGTCACCCTGTGGGACAAGACAAGATGGCCAGTTGCTCGTCAGTGCCTCATGAAACACAGTGTACCGCATGGTTCCCGTTGACACACGTACCACATGGTGGAGCAGTCAAAATTAACTAGCATCCATTTGTTGGGATTGAAGTTGAACGACGTCGCATACTGAAACGACATTGCGACACTGAGCGACCTTTACACGGCTAGAATTTAAAACTGAGGTTCTAAAAGATAGAAAATTTGACAAACAGCAGACAGAGAGGCAGAGAGGCAGGCATGTATGCAGGCAGGCAGGCAGGCAGACAGACAGACAGGCAGATGGATAGAAAGACAGACATACTCCAAGACTTACATATACAGAGACAGAAAAACACAGGCAGACAAACAAAACGACACACACCCAGCACATTCATAACGTTATTAATTAACATTTTGAGAGGAGTATGCTTGGACACTTATAAACCCTACCTCAATGCCTTTCATCAGGTAACGGAACTGTGGGCAGATGAACGCGTTGCCGGCATACGCGGCGTCCACGTGCAGCCAGACGTTCTCTTCCTTGCAGATAGGCCCGATTTCTGTCAGCGGGTCGAAAGAACAGCAGGACGTGGTTCCTAGTGTGGATGAGACCTGCGCAGGAGAAAAGTCCACAAATTCAGAAATAGTTTGCGAGGAAATGACGAACCTGAACAGCCTCGTTTTACGTACAAAAAACGGAATCAGACCCATGCTCCGGTCTTCCTGAATGGCCTTGGCAAGTTTGCTGCCACGGAGGGCGTACTTGTCGTCCGTTTCCAGAATGCGAATCTTCACGAAAGCGATCATCGCCGCTTTCTCCACCGATGAATGAGCCTAATCAGGCACCAAAGGATGTATGACACAGTATAGTCGAATATACAGGCATACAGGCAGACAACGAAACGGATAGAGAGACTGGCAAACTAGACTAACCGATAGACAGACAAACTGACAAACAGACAGACATACATACAGATAAACAGACTTACAGACAAATAGAAAACAAACAGACAGACACACAGACACACAAACACACAGACACACAGACAGACAGACAGACAGACGGGCAGACATACATATATACAGAGAGGTAGGCAAACAGGCAGGCAAAACGGGAAGAAGACAAGAGGGCAAGAATGCAAGCAGGCAGACAGACAGATAGACTTACAGACAACTAGACGTACCGAGTAAATTTGTCACTTAGTTAACGAACCTCCTTAGAACAGTATGCCATCAGCTTGGACAGCAACACTCCCTCTTCCACAAACGGATGCTGTCGCTTCAGCTCACGGATGGTAGCTTGTCGAGCCGCAAGTAGGCTGACCAGAATGCATTCACTGGCAGATCCCTGTAAAGAATATGACAGCAATGAAACTTCCTGATAGTACTACGCAGGTGACTCCTGAAATGTCTAAAGATCATGTCGAAGTGTATTCTGTCGATTGCATCAGCGAACCTGGATGACCCCACCGCCTTTGCCGTTCTCCGTGAAGGGGAGGAACTCCTTCGGTAGGCCGACCATCCTTCCCAGCCAGTCCATCACGATGGTTTCCAGTTCCGTGTAGACCGGGCTAGCTGCCTGAAAATTGGTACAGGAACATGAGCAATTGATCGATTGACTGCTTCAAAAAAATTTCCAGAGAATGAAAGGTCATGCTCGTAATCTCGTAGACTTTTAACCCACTTAAAATAAATAATTAATAATTAATGCGACGGTTGATCCGCTCAGAAAATGCATAAGAAGTCTCCTTCCAAAGGAAATTGATGGACAAAACGATTTGCAGTTAGATTTTGTTCGGGAACATCTCGAAAGAGTGTTTTCGATCCTTTGATTGATTGATTGATTGATTGATTGCGAAAACTGATTCATCCCAATTATCGAATATAGATATTATATAATCGAATCTACATGCGACATTACCAGGATAAATGTAAAATTAATTCCTGGCAACTTACCCACGAGAATCCGTTACTCCCAATTGCATCCGACAACATATCCGCCATAATAGACGGGTAAGAATTCCCCGACGGAAAGTATGCATGGAAGCGTGGATGTTGCCAATGCGTGACCTTTAACCAAAAAAGTCCACCATGTAAACCTGAGTTTCAGACTGAGAGTAATCACAACCTTGACTGATTTAACCTACTTGTCTGTCTGTCTGTCTGTCTGTCTGTCTGTCTGTCTGTCTGTCTATCTACCGCTCTTACTAATCCAATCTAACACCACAAACACACGCGCGAAAATAAACAATAAAAAGAACTATCCTTAGTCGGGGCCAGGGCAGTGAAACCCTGTCACACGGATCTTAAATCCACGCAAAGTAACGCACACAAAACCCAAACACACGGAGAAGCCCATGATTCCTACCCCCGGCATGATATGCTGTTCCACGTCATCCATAATCTCATCCCAGTCCTCGGGGTACATGGGCGGGTCCTCCGGCAGCCGTTCCCGCAGATAGCCCGGCTCGATGGCCGGCGTGACGCGGCGCTGCCCGATCGTGTCCATGTAATCGGAGATGTAGTCCACCATCTCCTTCCCGCGGTTCCGGAATTCCGCACTGTCCATGTACGGCAAGGTCAAGCCTCCCGCTGGCGGTACCTGTCCCGGCGGGGTCGCCATGTCTAGGTCCACAAAAGAAGCAACTTGAAATGACCAGTGTTCCATTATAGCTCAGTCTAATTTCGTATCAAAACAGTCGTGCCACTTCATACTTCCGTACCGCCGTTTTCCAGGAAGTCTTCCGGTGAGTTGGCCTGCACGACAATCTGCACGGGTGCCACCGCGACCGCCTGCTGAGTCCCCTGTAGGAGGATGTCTGTAGTGGGCAGTGATGGCTGCGGCTGACGGACGCCGTTGCTGTTGCCGTTGCCGTTGTGTCCGTTCTCCAGAAAGCGCTCCAACTTCCTCAGCTGCGTGCCGAAGAACGAGTTCATCAGGCACCTTCACCGCTCTCGCTCGCCCCGGCACGGTTTATGCGCGGGCGGAGGAGGAGGAAGAAGCCGGACGAGGACGACGAGGACGACGAGGATGATGGAAGGATTCCCGAGTGAGAAAACCCTGCCACGTCTGAGCAACTCGCTGAAAGTATATATGAAAAGTGTTTTTTTTCCAGCTCTCGAGGAATGTAAGGACAAGTGACGTGCGTCTTTCTGTGGCACGCAAAAAAGTTTACCCGAATGCATCATCACATGAGCGCGACTGATGCTGGGGAAGGAAGGACCAGTGGGGGGGGGGACTCTGATTCCTTAAAGTGGGCCACACAAAAGCGGATTTTCGTCCTCTTCTTCCCCTTCTCCCCCGTCGGAGAAAGTTTTCCTGTAAAAGGGGGCGCATTTCACGTCACCAACACCTGCCAGTGACATATTGCCCATGAGTCGACTCTCGTCACCCTCTTCATCATACCAAATCAAACCGCGATGATGACGATCATCAACCCGCTTTTGTATTCGCTCTACGAGGGAAGCGTCCTAGAATGAGCCGCTCTGGAAGCGAAGGTCTTAGAAGAAAGATGCAAAACAAATCCTGGGTGGAACACTCACCAAAAAACTGCTAAGAAACCGAAGTGCAACAAAAAACCAAAAATGTTAAAAAAAATTAAAACTAAAACTAAAAAAGATATAAATCAATTGACAAACAGTCATTCATGTTTATATCTCTTTAACCAGCAAGTCCCACAGATGACAATGCCCCTTTTCCTCCCCAGACCATCAGCTTCTTCAAATTCCAAAAAGAAGTTAAAATTTGAGGGTCAGACAGACAAAGACATTTAGACACAGACACGTAGACAGTTAGAGACCGACAGACAAACAGACAAACAGACAGACAGACAGACAGACAGACAGACAGACAGACAGTTAAACAGACAGAGAAAAATATGCAGATAGGCAGGCGGACGGGCAGGAAGACAGACAAGCAGTAAAGGCGACAGACAGACAAACAGACATACGGTGACCACAAAGTATCAAAGTGAACCATTCCAGAACGTTTCCCTCGTACATGTGTGGTAAAAGTGATCCAGTGTCTGATCAGAGACCCGGCTAAGAAGGCTTCCGTCGAGAGCGACGAGTTTAATTGACTAACTGACTAGCGTGATTTTGAAGGAAGGAAGAAGAATGGGAATCCTTCACGCGATAGTCGTTTACTTCTTGTATGGAGAAAAAAACTACAAAAGGAGGGGGAAAACCGGTGTCGTAAACCGGCCTGCTAACAAACATTTCACCAATTAAATTAAACCACCCATAACAGCCCCACAAGAGCACAAAACACCAGGGCGGTTATCGGTTGGTGTGTGTGACGTGTGACGTGTGACAGGTCGCGTTTAGATGAAGGGCTCCACATCGATCTCCAGGATGGAGCAGGGGTTGGTCAGCTCAAACTGCTGCAGCACCTCCGGATGGAGCACCCCGAACACGCCGACCGGCCGGCCGTGAGTGATGATCTGCGCGCAGCGGCCTTCGAAGAAAGTCGGATCTGCATACAGAGGAGAGAGAGGGTTCAGACAAAAGTGAGAAAAAAACGATCAGGCGTCATTCAAGAGGGGCGGTTTTACGTTTGACAGTTGATTAAGTTTGTCGACGTAATCGCGCGGGGGGGGGGAGGGAAACCAATGATTAGAGGGATCGTACATGGGACTTTTTGCCCTTCTTGTTACATCACCATCATCCTCGACGAGCGATAGGCTAACTAACCTCGGGTTGTAAGAGCGAGTTAAGGTTTCTTTTTTAAAATATATCTAGGCAACTATATAATTTAGGCTTGCCTGAAATACAGATCAGACAGGCACATGTTCTGATTTTCCGTAACTTATGTTCCATGACCTAAAATGTATGACTGACTGTCGACGTGTCTGTCTACCTTATTGAATGGGCGACTGCCTGACTACCTCAGTGTCTGTCGACCAGTCTGCTTGCCTCTGGTTGGCTGTCTGGCTATGTGTTTGTCGTCTGTCTGTCTGTCTGTCTGTCTGCCACCCTCTCCGTCTACCTACCTACCTGTCTGTTTGTCCACCTGTCTGTCTGTCAGCCTGTTTGTCTATTTGCCTATCCAACTATTGCCAGTCCGGCTGCCGGTCTGCCTGTGCTTGTTTGTAGTCTGTGTATATTTCTGTCTGTCTGACAGAGCTAACTCTCTGACTGACTCTCTGACCTTCCACCTGACTGCCTGGGTAAAGCGGCGACTTTGAACTTTCCCCTTAACTTCGCGTCCGGCCATTTGTCCCCAAATTCACGTACCAGAATGCGCCTTGATGTAGTAGCCGGCGTCGTCGTTGGGCGTGTACCGCACCCCCAGCAGCTGCATGAATCGATCCAAGAGGCCGTGGACAATCTCAAAGCCAGATGTCTTGCCGTAATAGAGTCCGCAAAAGTGCCGGATATTTTTAGCACCCACATCTGGAAATACAAACACATCACAATGAAAGATCCCATCCATCGTGTCCAATCACAAAGTCACGGTGGTTCTGGGAGGAAAATCTAGAGAAGCGGTTCACCCCCTCTTCACATCACACACAGACCTTTCGAAGGGTCCTTGACGACCACGTCGGAAATCTCAAACAGCTTGAGAGGCAGCGGCATTTTCTTGTTGCCCGCAACGGTCTTGAGGAGGCCCGGGATGAGCGTCGTGCGCGCCACTTGGAACTCCAGCGTCTTTGGATTGGCAATGTGCACAGCGGGGATGGTGTCGATTTTGTGCCGCAGTTTGTCGGCAATGTCGTCCCGCGAGCACTAAAAAGGAGAGCCCAGACATCAAAAGCAGACCAGGAAAGAACACTGCAGACAAGACAGGCAGCCAAAGTGTCAGACATTCATTCAGACAGACAGACAAATAGACATAGAAAGTGTCAGTCAGTTAGTCATACAAAAAACAAGAGACAGGCAGACAGTCAGTCGGACAGATACTGGAGACAAACAGGGTGTTAGTCAGTCAGTCAGACAATCAAGACACCTAGAGTGTCAGCCAGCCTGCCAATCAGTCACATAGACAACCAACCAAAAAACAAACAAACAAACAAACAGACAGACAGACGGACAGAAACAGACAGACAGACAGACAGACGGACAGAAATAGACAGACAGACAGACAGACAGACAGACCAACATAAGGCAGACAGCAGTCAGTCAAATAAAAACAGTTAAATATTAGCAAATACAGACAGACAAACAAACTTCAGACACTAATACACTCGACCAGACAAATTAAATCGGTTTACCCTTACCAACGCAAAGGTAAGAGCTTCGCTGTAGCCAGCCGCGACAATTTCCCTCCGGAGAAGGTCGCTCACTCGATTATGTGTGAACTGTGGAGAGAAACCCCAAAATAGGCTACGAAATACGCAATTGCACAGTAATTTCATCATTGAGTATACCTGGTCCGCAATGGTGAGAGAGCCCGGTAGCAGCATGGTGATGTTGTTGAAGCCGTAGCCGATGGCTGCGTCCTCAATCAGATCGCATGGATGAAGGATGTCGTGCCGCGTGGGGGGAATCTTCACGGAGATGATGGCGTCGGCGGGTGTTGGCTCAGTTGACAAGCCCATCTTCTTCAGCAGCTCAATCACCTCACCCTTAGACACCCTGGGAGCACACATGAATAGTCTTTATACGAGAACGAACGATCCAGTAAAAAAAGGTGTCTCACTTGATTCCCACTTTCTTGTTGATATCTTCGTATGGAACTTGCATGTTCCGCCATTCCAGTTTCTGCGAAAGGAAGTTTATGCTAGCGTCAGTTAGTAATTTGTGCGTCTCTCGTGTACCTGTTTGCTTACAAGTCTGTCTGTCTGTCTGCCTCTCTGCCTGCCTGTCTGCCTGTCTGCCTGTCTGTCTGTCTGTCTGTCTGTCTGTCTGTCTGTCTGCCTGCCTGTCTGTCTGTCAGCCTGTCTGTCTGACTTCTTGCCAGTCATTCCACGTACTGGGTAAGCTGTCGTGCTACCGTCAGGACTGACAACATCAACCGGTTCGATTCTACGGACAAGAAAGGTAAACCGATGTCAGTAATGATACTGGAAGCATTACAAGCGTCGGAAAACTCACACGAACTGAGGACTACAATGTTGCGCAAACATGGTGACAATAGTGTCCAAAACAATGATTGCCTGAAAAAAGGTGAAACGTTCTATATTGACCAAGCACGTGTATTTGGAAAGAAATCACTTTTAGATTGAACTGGATAAATTACCTTATGGATGTCGGTGGCAGTGGCCTCGATGAAGACGTTCTTCGTGTTCAGCGTGATCTTACTGTGGTCGCCTAAGAAAGGAACGAACCATGTCATTCGAAGTAATCAATCAACGACTGGTCTAATGAGAAAAATACCGTTGATGATGGGAGGCATCGATAGCACGACTCCGTTGCTGTCCTTAATGATGGGATACACGGGGGAGTCCCTGATGATGTGGAGATAGGCCTTCAAATGGCTGTCTGTCTGTGGGTGGGAGATGAGATCGAAATGTGAGATTGTAACCGGGAGATATTGAAGGCAACGGTTGCATTCGATTGCATCAGCGCGGAACCAGATACAGTGAAAGTCCTGAGATTCGAACGACGTCAGTGTCGTTTCTACGTTACTGTCCCAAACTCCAAACTAACAACGGCCGGCTCCAGCCAAACGGTTCGATAGAAATAAGTTTACGTGACCGTTCGAATCTCAGGACTTTCACTGTAGGCACGCAGGCTTGAAATCACCAGGGAGGCAGACAGACAGTCCAACATACAGACGAAGAGTCACACTGACAAACAGATAGGCAGACAAGCAGCCAGACAGACTTACAAATTGACAGGCAGAATGACAGACAACTGCTGTAGATATACAGTCAGTCTGACAGACAAACAGACAGACAGGAAGAGAGCTAGGTATTCAGACAGACAGATAGATGACTAAGTAGACACATAGGCAGCTAATTACACCGACAGAAAAACAAACAGACCAATAATCAGACAAAGAGAGGCAGGCAGGCAGGCAGGCAGGCAGGCAGGCAGATAGACTGACAGGTTACGTAAACACATATGCAACTAATTAATCAGACATACAGACAGAATTGTCCGTTGGCCTTACCGCGTATAGTTCCATCATCTCGACGGCGGTGTACTCCTTGCTCTGATTGAGAGGTCGGAAGGAGATTTCACTCGGTGGCAGGGCGTCATAGTAGAACGGGCCTTGGATGGTGTCCAGATCGTGCGTGCCGATGGCGACGAGAGCGCGCTTCCGGCAAAGATTCTGATGCAGCTTGTCCTGCAGTTCGATGAAACTGGCGTAGGAAGCCGGCGTGAAGGTAATGTTGCGGAGGACAGCCGACACGGCGTACGGTCGAATCTTGGCAGTCTACACAACACAAGAAAAGGTCCAACAAAATGCCCAGCGGACCGAAATAGATGCAATTTTAATTAAAACCAACGGATTTTTTTGCTTCGAATAACATCAATTCTAAATTAAGTCAATTCTATATTCAAATTTTCAATAGGAAAAAATATATAAATAAATAACATAATCTAAAGTTAAAAAACTCTAGCTCAGTAAAAAAACGTGTAGCAGGAATAAGTTATTAGATGAATGGTTTGTAGATCAATCAATGAAGCACAGCCCAATGTAGCGATTCAATAAGAACAATGAAACAATCAACAATATATCAATCAATCAAACGTTAACAAACATAGCTAACCTAATCATCAATCAACCAATCAATCGAACGTTAATAAACATTGCTAAACTAATCATCAATCAACCAATCAAGTGAACGTTAATAAACATTCCTAAAATAATCATCAATCAATCAATCAATCGAATTTATTTCATACGGCCTTCCAACTTACATCTGGTTTGACGATCAACTTCTGCTCTTTCCCCGTCCGGGCCGCCAACTTATACGCCGGGAAGGTGGCTTTGCCGAGATAAATTAGCAGCGCCTGCGAAAGCCCCTCCAAACACAACAGATCGTACCTGCGCCAGGGGAAGAGGAAGAAAAAATGAAATAAAAAATTCCGACCTCTTCGAATGAAAAATAATTCCCTCGCGTCTTTTGCTTTCTACCACCCACCGATTAGCCGGAATTTCGATCTTGTAGATGACCTGCTCCGTGGCGTTCTTCGTGTCCTCATGTTCCTTGATGGCCAGCTGCTTCTCCGTTGTCTAAAAAAAAATGCAAAAAAAAAATTAATTTTAAATAATTTAAAAAAAAACAATTTGCGTACCACTTCGTCCAATTCCAGGCCATACTGGAAGCACAGCTCATCGAACTCCTCGTCGGCTGCGAAGAAGAAAAGAGAAATGAAAAACAACGACGGCTGATGCAATTTTTGAGGTTCTTGCTGAGGAGCTCCCGCAATGAAAATCTTGATTTCAAAACAACGACGACTGATAAAACGTTTGAGGTTCGAAACAACGACAGCTGATGCAATTTTTTAGGTTCAAAACAACGATGAATAATTCAATTTTTGAAGTTCTTTAGAAGTTTCAGGAGCTCCGGCAATAAAAATGGTTTCTTCTTTCTCACTGTAGGTCTTCTTCAGCACCGCGAACAGCTCGTCCCGTTTAATGGAGATGGTCGGCATGCTTGAGGAGGCGGATTTGAATGGCGAGTGATCGAAAGAATGTGAAAAAAAAATCCGTGCGTGGCGTGATGTGGAAACTGAAAAACGAGAAAATGAAAAACGAGAAAAGGACAAACGCAAAGGGAAAAAATAATGTTCTTGTATCACAACACACTGTTCCATATGTGAAGCACGCCTGTTCGGCTATAAAAGAATTGTTCGGATGTTTGAAGTTTTACATGGCGCTACAAACGCTTGGTTCGCGCAAAGAAAGCAGTACCGCGTTCCTCCACCGTTGTTCGTTCCTCCACCGCTGTTCGTGAAAGAACATGCCTTGTTCGCGCGCGAACACGACTCCACCGTTGTTCGTTCAATCGATTAATTGATTGCGTGGACAAATATATCTTGTTCGCTTTCCGAACTGTACAGGAACAGGAACAGGAACAGGATCTTTGCTTAAGTTGCCTTCCTTGTTGCTTTGGATTCTTCATTATGCTGAACCCAACTAATTGTCGCGTCTCTTTATATATATATACACATATAATATACATGACATCGTTCAACAACAAAAAAGCCACACACAGAAAAAACTGTTATCCTTTAGCGCGCGGAACTCCAATCTCGGAAGTGGTGTGTGAACAAACCAAAACACACACACGTTGTCGCGCGCGCCATCATTAAGAAAATCAGAATCTGTGTAAATCACACGGACAGAGCAGAATTAAAATTTCGTTTTTCAAAAAAAACAAAACAGGTGCGGTGGTGCGAGGGCAGAAAAAAAACAACAACGAACACCGCTTTCCCCAAAATCAATCTTCCCGTCAGTCCGCGCGCCGCACAGTGTTGCTATCAAAACCTGTTGACGCGCGCGAAGGACGTTCGTCTAGTAGACTACTACACTGGACAAAAAATGCAGCCAAGGAATCAAGTGAAGAGAAGAAAAAAGGTAAAATCGGTTAGAGGCTGGCGGTAGTGTACTCCGAAAATCACATTACGTCCTTCCCGTCCCACAGAGACGGACCTAGAGAGGTCGCGACAGTGTCGTCCGGTCGGGTCATCTCATGCCGTCGAAGTTGGGGAATCCCGGAGGCAGCTGGCTCATCTGCATCATTCGAAGTTGTTGAGCTTGAGCGTGCTCGGCTTCGAGGCGTTGTTGTTGCTGCATGGCGGCCTGAAAACAAAGGAAAGAAAAACTTGCAACTATATTCAGGAGATAGGCGAACACAGACACACACGAGACAAATAGACAGATAGACAAGATCGACAGTTAGACAGACACCGATTCAGATAAACCCTCAGACAGACAAACAAATAGATACATAGACAGACAGACTAGCAGGGAGAAAGATGCAGAGACACTCAAAAAGAAAAACAGGCAGGCAGGCAAACAGGCAGACAGACACATACAGATAATTAAAGAGATAGATCGACTGACAGACAGACAGGAACACATACAGGCAGGCAGACAGTAAAAGAAAAAGAAGCACAAAAAAAGACAGGCAAAGCGACAAACAAATAGACACACAGACAGGCAAACAGACGAAGAGATAGACAAACAAAAAGATGAACAGACAGACAGGCAGACATACATACAGATAGGCAGAATCAGGAGAGTGACTTTGTTTACCTGGTGTTGCATAAACTGCTGCTGTTGTTGCTGTTCAAAGGATGGTGGCCGGCCGGCATTCATCATATGCATCATCTCCGCGGCGCCCGCATGTTGACCACCGGGGAACTGGCCCGGTCCAAAGGGACCACCGCCCCCACCACCGTTCATATAAAAGTGCATCATGGCGGGATCCATGGCGGCATTGTGGCCACCACCCAACAAGGCCATCATCATTTGCTGTTCCGCAGCAGCAGCTGCGTTGCGCTGTTGTTCGGCGGCCGCGAAGCTGGCGGCCGCGGCCTGTTGCGGCGTCATGCCGGGGAACATGGCCAACCCGGCGGAGATCTGCATGCGCCGCTGCATCTCCATGGCTTCGTGGGGGTTAAGGCCGCCCATCATTCCCGGAGGGACGCTTCCGGCACGGGCGAATTGGTCCCGCAGACTGCGTTCCCGCTGTTCGATCTCCATCATCCTGCAAGGGATGAATGAGTCAGCCACTATACATTTCGCTAGAGCCGCCTTCACAGACAAATAGACAGACAGACTGGTCGGAAGAAGTACAGACAAACAGGTACAAAAACTGCGATACTAGCAGACAAACAGCCACTCAGACAGACATATAGACACGTAGGCACACAAGCAGATGTATCGAAAGACAGACAGTCAGACAGACACACAAGAGCGAAAGCAGACAGATCGACATATACAACAGATGGAGAGATATACGGCAAGCAGATACACATACATTTATATACAATGATAGAGATGCACAAAGACGGTGCAAAAATCAGAAAGTAGACAGGCCGACCGACATACAATCAGATAAACAGAAAATCACACAGACAAACAGGCAGATGGACAAACAATCAGAAAGACCGACAGGCAGAAAGATGATTGACAGAAAGATGATTGACAGACACACAAAGAGACAATGAGTATGCCTTCAAGAATCCCCGTACCTCATTCGTTCGTTGTAGATATGCGGCGGCAAGCCTGCAAATGGTCCACCTGGCCCATGCATCATGTCCGGCGGCATACCGGGGAACCCGGGAATGCCACCCGGCAAGGACATTTGTCGTTGCGCAAGAATACGGTCGCGAGGTGGCGTGTCGGCAATGCGGCACATGGCAGCAACACTTCGGTTGTCCCGTTCACGTTCACGCTCCCGTTCTCGATCACTATTGCTGCTACTGCTGTTTAACTGCGAGGTCGAGGCGGATGAAGTCATTGGTGTGCGCTAATCAGGTAAAAAATTCCATTTCAACACCAGTAAGAGGGGAAGTATCCAAAAAAGTTAATCCAGGCAAGTGACAAACCTTGCCATCTTTGGATGTGGGAGCGGGAGATCGAGTCGTCTTCGAGGGAGACGCGAACATGGCGGTGGCCTCGGCTCGTTTTCTGGCCAGTGCCGAACCGGATTTCGGGCTGAAGGCAAAATCCGTCCGGGCACAGGAATTGTCGACGCGGTTCCAGAGACGGTAAAACCTAGTGATGAAAATAAAAGAATGAACAACAGCCCAATTACGGAGGCAGTCTAACTGACTCCAGTTAATCAGTCAGGCAATAAGCAACGAAACTAAGCAAGCACACCGGCAGACAGACAGACAAGCGAAGGAACATGCATTAGACAATTGGGCAGGCAAAAGTTGGTATATCATTATCACACAAATAACCGACGGAACGAGCATGCAAACCAGTGGACAAAACATAGAAGCAGGCAGATCAGCGGCAGACAGAGAGGCCATCAATTTGATAGACACGTTGAGAAATTATCAGGTAGGCAGAGAAGGATAGAAACAGAGATAGATAGACCATGTTACAGGCAGGCAAACAGAACGCCAGTTATCTTACCGTGCATTCTTCCAGCTGTTATCCTCAATCAACACATGATCCGGCTTTGGCTCCGGCTCCGGCCCGTCCGACATCGAGCCCGGCAATCGCGGACTCGGCGGATCCACCTGGATGTCTTCCAGCTCTAGCCGGACATTCTCCTTATCCCGCCTCCGGTTCTTTTCCCCACCTGTCAACGACGAGCCACCCGGGCGAGGACTCTCTTCCCGCTTTACCGGACCGCCGTCCTCCGATTTGACCGCCTTCGTCGTCGTGGTCGTCATCACAGACACCATCGGCGTCGTTGGTGGCGGCGACATATGCTCCAGCTTGACGACACTGGACGGCTTGACCGGGGTCACCGTCTCCACTTTCACCCCCGAAGGAAGCGGCGGTGAGGTGACAGACTCCCGCTTGACAGACGGCAGTTTCGGCGAGGTGGCCGTCGTCGAGGAGACGGCCGGTTTCACATCCAATGAGGAGAAGTTGGCCTGGATCTCCGCGGTCGGGGACGCGACGGTAGGCGGAGTCGTGCCGACGGACCGTTGTTCCACGACCGACGTACCGGCGGCGGAGGAGGTTGTGGTTGTGTTATCACATTCGGTGAAGCTGGACTCGGACTGCGTCTCGGAGGCACTCGTCTTTCGGCGTTTCCGGCCGCCAGTCGGCGTGGAAGGCGCTTCAGCGGAGGACGCGACGGAGGAGGCGGTGGTGGTTGACTCGGACGGCTTGGTGTCCTTAGTTGCGGTTGCGGACTTGGCGGTGGGTTTGCCGCCGCGAGGCTTTTTCTTCTGCTCGCCACCACTGCTGGAGGAAGACACACTGTTGGTGCCGGGCGAGCGACGGCTTTTCTCCGCGGGTTCCGGGCTGCTGACGGCCCCCAGAGCACTTTTCGGTCTTCCCACCTGAAGGAGTTAATTTTCTTTGCAAGTTTTGTAAGATGCCTCGCGATGCGTTTACTCAATTGTCTGCTTGTCTGCCTGTTTGTTTCTCGTTTGCTTATCTGTGTCCGTCTGTCTGCTAATCTGTCTGCCTATGTGACTGCCTGATTGTCTGTCAATATGCTTGTCGGTCTGTTTGTCGTCTGCTTCTCCGGTTATCTACATGTCTATTAAGATGTCCGCCTGGAAGTATAACTTACCGCACGCCGAGTGGTCGGCCCATTCTTAGCAGCGGCCAGTGCGACGTTCTCGTTGTTCTCCTCATTCTCCACTGTCGATTTGAGCCTGACATTATCCCGCTCCAGATTGTCCAACGTGCCGTACCTCTTGAAGAATAACCGGCAGTCGGAGCACAACACACAGCTCTTATCATCAGCCGGAACATGCCATTCCTTGGAATCTAATGACACAGGCACAGGCATCCCATAATTAGACAGACCATCCGAACTGAAATCATCGGTTGCCGAAGTTCGGCGATTCCTACCCAATAAAATACAATAATTTCAAACCATCCCATCTCCTTACCGGTGGTGCCGCAGTTGCTGCAGCGATTGTTGGCTGAATCCTTCTCGGAGTCGTCCGACTCGCGCTCCTCATCGCTGGACGGACTGACGTCCACGTAGTCGGAGGTGAGGGTACGATTGGGCCGACCGCGCATACGGCGGACGACAGCGTTGGACGTTTGTCGGCGGCCTCCGTTCTGCGGGCGGCGGAAGGCTTTCTTACCCTCAGGCGTATTCTTATACAGGTAGTAATACTCAATGAGGTCGGCCTGAAATATAAAAAAAATCATTGCCTCTTTGTATTAGAAAGTAATCTCTTTGCTCGTCTAGTCCGCAAAGCTATGCGCCTGATAGGTATCTGGCCGAGTGACTAACTGTCTGACTGCCTGTCTGTCTGTCTACCGGTCTACATGCGTGCTTACCAGCCTAATTGTCTGTCTGTCTATCTGCCTGTCTGTTATGTCTGTTCTGTTCCGTTCCGTTTCGTTTGTCTGTCTGTCTGCTCGAAGGGTTGTCTGTCCGGCTGCTTATGCCTACACTGGTTTAATCAAATGCTGACTCACCGTAGTGCGGTTCTGGAGAAAGTCCTTTTGGATTTTGAAGAAGTTCTTCCCATGCTTCCGGATGCCCTTCATAAAGCGTTGCTAGAAATTGGAAACAACAACGAAATTAACAGCCGATAGCAATTAAATATGCCCGTTTAGAATAAGCGGTGCGAAGGTTCCGTGGACGGGTGTAATGGGCTAGGTGATGCTTACCGTCTCGTCTTCCTGGAATTTCTTCTGCACCTTTTGGTTGGACTGGTGGATCTCCTTCTCCAGGAGGTTCTCCATGGCTTTGTTGTAGTCGTATTTACATTTGTGGAGCTGCAAAAAGCGAATGACGTCAAACAAGTCACGCGAGATATCGAATGGGGCCGTGGAGTAAAGTTATTCATTCCCCGCCAATAAGCAGGGAACTTGGCAAGTGTCTAACTTTCGTCGAATTACGCGCTGCCAGCCTTCTTCAAGCCTTCACTAGCTTGCCTGTTCCCCATTGCAGTGTGCGTGTGTCTGACTGTCTGTTTGTCCGCCTGTGTGCCTGTCTATATTGTCTAATTATCTTTGTCTGTTTGTCTGTCTGTCTGTCTGTCTGTCTGTCTGCCTGTCTGTCTGTCTGTCTGTCTGTCTGTTTGCCTGCCTGTCTGCCTGATTATCTGTCTGTCTGACTACCTGCCTGAGATTGTTTCGAAATGCGACAGTTGTCCTGGACACTTACAGTGTCCAAGGTAAGCTGGACGTCCTCCTCCCGCATGTAAGCGGGAAAGTACTCCGAGTCCTCCTGCTGTGTGATATTCCGGTAGGTGTAGATGCTGCGAACGCTGGTTTCGTATATCCGAAAGTCCTGCTCATCGCTGCAGCCGTTGGGACTCCACAGCGACTCCTCTGGATTGGGTCGTGCGAGGTACTCCGGAGTCGGAATGATGTAGATGACTCCAGGGCTCGCTTCACAGGCCGGTAATTTTGCCTGGCAAATAATGGAATACACAAACACTTGTAAATGCAAATATGCACTCAAACAGGCATAAAAAATAACTGCATTAATGAAAAAATTCAATTGAATCATATAGAGAAACTACGATTGCTTGCTTGATTGATTGATTGACTATATCAAGACGAAGCAAAGTTCCTCAAAATCAGAATTGATGATTGTGTGCTAACTCCAACTCCAATTCCACTTAAAAATAATAAAGCCCCTTATCTTATTATTGGTTTTTTTTCGATGAATGCAACTTTACAATCAATGACAGGTATTCACAAAACAATCAAGCTGTAATGACTCATTTTGCCGCAATATCAGCGCTTGATTGATTGATTAATCAACTAAAACCCTAACCAGAGTTCCCCAGAAAATTTGACCAAATGGCTAAATGCAATAAAATTAAATTAAAAAATCAATTAAATTTTAAATTTTATAGCTTAAAAAATTCAGCACTTCAAAAAATGTATCATCTGTATAGATGTAGAAAGGATTGATTGATTGATGAGTGAATTGCTTGATTGGTGCATTGGTTAGTTGTCGGATCAATTGATTGATTAGGAATTGTGGAATTGACCCGTGCCTAGTTTCGTGGATGTACCTGGAAGTTGGTCCCCACCCGGATCTCGCCCTGTGTGGACGCCAGTTCCTTGACTTTGGTGGCGGAACCTTGAAAGTAGTAGATGTAGTAGAAATGGTCCGGCCGCGGCTCAAACTCCTTCGCGGAGTGGATGTCGCGGTAGTAGCGCACGTTCGTCACACCTCTAAACGAAAAAGAGCCACAAATGGAAAAGGTGTCAAAAATGACGCGTGCGACCGGAATCAGATCAACGGGCCAACGACACATCAGATAACAATCTTCCAAGTTCTCATGATGAGTGACGTCATTTCGCCACACAACAACAGAGGAAGAGACAAACTTTCACCGGAAGTATTGGTAGAAAAAATCTCACCGCAAAAATCATTTTCTAAAAAGTTTGCTCAATTTAAAAAAAAAGTTGGAAATTAGCTTGAAAAGAGTTTAAATGCTACTTTCAAAAGCCCAACGCATGCCAACCAATGAACATCAATGGATGGGTGCTTAGGAGGCGGGGCTAAACAAATTCGGTTTCACCATACGATCAATTGACCGGGAATTCGGTCACCCACTCACTGACCTACAATTCTTCGCCCGTTGCGTGGGAAAATTCGCATATCATGAAATCATGACCCGTACCTTAATGCGGAGACGGGAAAGCATTCACAGTTGCCGGAGAGGACGAGTTCCCGACAAGTCTGAACAAATGACGATGAGAAGAATGTCGTGGACGAGGGCTCCTTGGCGAGGATATTGATATCGTTATTTTCCACTCCTGAGGAATCTGTCATTACGCAAAGAGAGAAAAAAAAACACGTTTAGATCAAAATTTAAAATTTCGGAATGAGAAGCAGTGAAAATAATAACGCGCATATGCAAGGGCGCGCACAGGAAGCAATGCAAATTATTGATAGAGAGCGAGAGGGCGACACGAATTTCTGGCTCGAACTGAAAACTGGCCGGTCTCGTATTTCAAGCTTGAGTCGGAGCTAAACCTACTAGGCAAAGTAGCAGGCAGTGTAAATTTACGGCCGTTTACGCAATAAAACGCCACAATTTTTGTTCTACAAACAAACACCCACACACGCGTACGCACAAAGAAGGCAGAGAGAGAGATCCAGGCCAGTTGACGGCGCGGATCCGGGAGATTCTGCGTTTCCTAAATAATGCCCCGCTCTCGTGTGCGCGGCGCGTGCGCATTGATCGGGGGGGGGAGGGGCGGATCTCGAGACGCAGTTGTGGGTGCAATTTTTAAGCAGAGGCGCCCATAAATAAAAATAGGTCCCCGTGTGTGGGTGTGTTGTGTGTGCATACTCCTCGTAGTGAGGACTACCATAAGCGCATATTCCATGGAAAAATTATCATGATTGTGTTCAATGCAACTATAAAGGAAGATCCTAATTGTATTACAATACACACGTCCAGGTCCATAAATTACGTCAACGCCACGCCTGAATATGCAAAAGGATTTTAATGCCGTAGACTGTGCTGCCACCACGTGGCAATCCGGCTAAGCCACGCCCATATTCCCGCCTTTTTATTGACCACTCGTATCCCATTGGTCCATACGACATCATGCCACAATCAGTCAATCAACTAATCTCAACAATCAATCGATCGATTGTTCGCTTTCCAATCAATCAATCAATCAGTTGACAGCTTGTGCTGTAGTGCTTAATCTAAACCGATAAGTCGTTGTTTATTTAATTGTTAAGTCGAACTTTCAGCCCAAGACTGGCAAATCTTATCGAGCTCCTCAGCTGATTATGTGCCGAGATAAGCTCTCCAGACGTGTAACTCGAAGATTTTCATCCTTGCCTGACGCTTCAGACATGTATAGGCTGTAGATAGGCAGAGTACAGATGCTCGATCTTCAAATACTTTATTTATTTTCGAAATTTATTTACTTCGCGTCGTCGGTAACAGTCGCGACAGTCGTTTGTGCATCGACATACAAATATCCAAAAGTTCGTGTGCACAGTAATCTCTCGAGCTTTCTCGAGCGGATGTATGCCGGAGGCGCGAAAGCACCCAAACCACACCTCTGGGTTGTTAAAAAAATCACTTTAGTGATCACAATCAACAAAGCAGACAAAGGCAATCGAGCGTGCAATGGGTATGACAATTCAGGCAGACAGCAAGGACAAACTGGCAGGCAGGCACGCAGTCAGGTATACAGACAGACAAATAGAGAAATACTGCGGCAGGCAGGCAGGTAAGTAAATGCACAGACAGGCAGACAGACAAACAGTCAATCAGATAACATACAGACAACAGACAGACACACACATAGACACACAGACACACAGACAGACAAACACACAGACACACAGACAAACACACAGACAGACAGACAGACAGACACACAGACACACAGACGGATTTGTAGACAAATAATAAAAAACCCGAAGGTTAGATAGACACAGTGCAGAGTGCAGCCAGTCAAGGAGCTCCAATTTTAGATGTTATTTCCACATCTTACAATTTGGGTATAATCGACACTTCGGTACCTGATTAATTGCAACGTGAAATATGCTCCGACCCCGTACTCATACCGGATAGTCGCCAGTCACCACCACACGCTGATCACGTCACATTCCAAAAACACGCAGTAAATAATCGATAAGAGCTATCATCCGGCTTAATCATCACGAGAGGACAAAAAATCCATCGAAATTTACGACAACAGCAGCGGCACGAACGCCACAATTACTCCCCGCAAGTCGTCCGTCTCGAGAATGTGTTTAAATTAATAATAACAATTGTTGCGGAGAGTATGTCAATCAGCCACATCTCTGCATAGGCCGCAATCGTGAATAAGACATCAGTAGTCCACGAGAGCCAGACTGACAGACAGACAGACAGACAGACAGACAGACAGACAGACAGACAGAAAAGAGCTAATCTACTCGACAGTGCGGAAAAAGACTTTGCTTTTCCTTCGTACTGTGTCTCTACGACCCCGCACATGCTGTTGGTTGGTGGGTGCTTTGCATTTGAAATGTCAATCTCTGAGGCAGTCAGTCGGTGTACACATAGTGTTATGTCAACAAATTCTTACTTAGCATTTCGGGTCGGCCTCTCTCACTCTGCGCTCCGAGAAGGGGCCGCGATCGGTTTACCAGCAGCGAGCGAACTTTTATCGACCATTTACGCCCCATTGTGGGCGGGGGCGCGAGCGAGCGAGTTCCCCGAGGTCCTCCAACCCTTACACTACACTAGTAGAGAGAGAGCACCACAAATAGGGAAAGCAAAAATTAAAACTAGCTTATTTATTTATTCTTCAGACAACTGAAAATTATGTTACTAAGGATTACTAAGTATCTTTTAGTGACCGGGACTTTTAGTTTTTAGGTTTTGTATTAAATTAATTACTAACACTTTTAATTTGGTATTCTTGTTTAGTTCTGCGATTCCTGATCAGGTCGACAGGACATGCAAGTGCTGTGAGTTCGACCCGAAACAATGCCGTGAAGGCAGGCAGGCAGGCAGGAATTTGTCTGTCTGTGTGTGATTTGTCTGTCTGTATGTGATTTGTCTGTCTGTGTGTGATGCGACGAAATTGAAAATAATAATGACAGCTTAAAAAACAACTGCTTGTTTTTAACAGCTTGTTCGCCTGGTCTAAACACCGTCATCTACTATACTAGTGCAGACAGACAGACAGACAGACCCTCCCCCGACTGACATACTTGAAATGAGGTGGTTGACTGAACAATGCAGCGATGGTCGAGGCAAATTTAAAAACCAATGATTTCTATGTGATTGTTTTTATTTTATTTTAAATGTATTTCTATTACCCGGTCATTTTTAAAATACACATAAATCTACAGTGTATTATAGTTTATTTATTACATTGAATTCAGATCAATACTCGTCGACTATTGCGGTACAAAAAATGTACGAATATTTTGCAATATTTTATATCAATCGTATGGCACTTCGCGGTGAAAGTGTGAGCTGTTCAATCTGCTCCCATTTCTTCGAAACTGGAAAACGGAAAGCCACCCCGCACTAACCAATCGATATTTCGGGAGCAGCGGGGGAGACAGACATACCGCTGAAATAGCCCATGCGGGATGTCGTTTATTCAAGCGACACCGTGACCGGATGCTGTAGTCTCTCCGAGACACGCGGCAAACTCAATTCCCGCCAATCCATAATAAC
>LRSR01000524.1:0-11750 GCA_001579985.1 Hypsibius dujardini
TCAGTCAGTCAGTCAGTCAGTCAGTCAGTCAGTCAGTCAGTCAGTCAGTCAGTCAGTCAGTCAGTCAGTCAGTCAGTCAGTCTGCCTGCCTGCCTGCCTGCCTGCCTGCCTGTCTGTCTGTCTGTCTGCCTGCTTAATTTTTTGAATGTTATTTAAATTCAAAAGCAACAATACAAAACAGACCATTCGCTCGACCGTCTTCCTCCATGTTCAGATAGAAGGGATGGTCCCCGTATAGGGGCGTGCCTTGGCTGGGGAAGATGTCGGTGGTCCAGAAGGTGAATTTGGTCCATTCCACCGAGTGGAGAAAGTGAGCGTCGGTGTGCTCGCCCAATCCGTAGATGAATCGTGAGGGAAGGTAGGAGGCAATTTCGATAAACTGATCGTAGAATGCAAAACCGCCGGCGGACGTGTCGAAGACGACTGCTCCTGTCTCAATTCGGGTCACCTGAACAAAAATAAACGAAATGGTTAAAAAATAAATTTATTTTTCTCCAACAATTGATAAACCGAATTACATATACGAAATCATTAATAAGTAAATTAATGAAAACAATAATTAGAAACTTATTAAATTTAACAATAAATTAATCGGGTCAAAATGATTCGTTTCGTTTAATTAAATTTATTAATCTGTTTCAATCAAAAACGAGTAAACGTGAATTCGATTCGTCCACTTGAATTTGCCAAAAAACTTAAATTTTTTAAAGAAAATCAACTTTTCTTCTACATAAATTAAATTACACTATTTATTAGATATTAATAATAATAATAATTATTAGATTTAATAGCAACCTGAAAATTAAAAAAATGTCTTGGTTTCCTATCAAAAATCAATTGAAGTGAAAAGATAATCAATTTAAAGTAATTTTAATTTTCTGGAATAAATCAAATCTAATTGTGTAAGTCGGACTAGTTATTCGATTTGATTTAACTGTTACTAAAAAAATGTTAATTCGATATTCCTTTAAAGAAACCCGACTTAATCCTATTTAATTTAATGAAACCCAATTTATTCCAATTTATTTTAATTAAACCCGTTTTTGTTTCAATTTAATTTAATTAAACCCCATTTATTCCAATTCAATTTAATTAAACTCATTTATCCCAATTTTTTTTATTAATTAATTTAATGAAACCAATTTATTCCAATCTAAATTAATTCACTTTGATGATCTACTAGATTAAAGCCCAACCTGAAAACTGAAAGGTTTTTTGGTAACTTTGAAGTCATATAAGAGTCCGTTGGACTTTGAAGCCGGTGGGTCAGGCAGCACGGGTAGGGGAACTTGGAAGCGCTGATTGTTCTTATCGGTTATCTTCACTCGAAGTCGCTGCGAAGTCTCAAAGTACACGTCGAGTGATAGGAGCTGGATGGGTGACGAGTAGACGTCCACGGCGTCGCAGTCACGCTCGAGGACGCCGGAAAAGCCGTTGTCGGTCGGCTCGTACTTGACCAGGTGATACGTGGGATAGTCGAACGGGTAGAAGCAGTAAGGGACTCCCATGGAAACAGGGGTTATCTTCGCGTTCCTTCGTCCAACCTGCTGATAAGGACACATAAAAATCACACGGGAAGCCAACAACAAGCAATAGATTCGTCATCGGTCAAATCGAAAATTATGTGGCACATATAACACAAAAATAGAAATCAACTCAATCAAGTCAATCAAGTCAATCAATCGACTATCCAGATGTAAGACGAAAATAGGAATTAGGTCAAACAAGTCAATCAATCAATCAACCATGCAGATGTACGACGAAAATAGGAATCAACTCAATCAAGTCAATTCATCAATCAACCACGAAGGATCCATATAAAGCCAGCATCCCTCACTTCTACGGAATTGCCTCGGTTACCTTCATGCTCGGCGGACTCCAACAGCATCCCCGTGCCTCACAGCTTGTCTGCGTGGCATTCCCTTCCGGAAAACAGTCGAATCGCTGTTCATTCGGCATCAACACACATAATCCTTCATCCGGTCCAGCTGGCGCCACCTTCTTCCCCTCCAGCTTCGCATCCTCCCCCTTTCCGTTCTCCTCCGCTTCACTCCCCTCCTCCAACCCCTGCCGTTCCGTGTCCGCTCCCATCTCCTGAAGCAATTTATCCAGCTCCCGCTCAATGTTCAAGGCATCCATCGAAGCCAATCCGTCAGAGCGCCCACTGTGCGAGGAATCCCCCGCTTGATTGATTGATTGCTCGATTGCTTGATTGATTGATTGCCCAACTTGGCCTTCCAACTTTTGTAATTTCTCCAGCTCAAACGCAATGATTTCTCGTGAAGCAAATTTTCCGTCAGACAAATTATCGATTTCCACCACCAGCAACTCCATCGAGGCCTTTTCCGCAGCGGAACTGTCATACAGCCCATTTTCACTAGAAACCGACAGTGGATTGATTGATTTTCTGCGAGATGCCGCTTCCAGTTTCTCTAACTTTTCCAGCTCGTACGCGATGATTTCATCCGAGGCGATTTCCGCATCTGACCGAAAAGGAGTCGTACTTCCCGTTCGCGCGGGAAGGAGGTACGGGGCGACGGTAGCGGTGACCAGGAGGACGATCAAAAGGGCCAAACTGCCGATGACGCCGTACAACAGTCGTTGGGTGGAGAAAACATTCCGCCCACCATGTTGGCCAAGATCTTTCCCCGTCTTCTCATTGGAAAACAATAGCTTGCAGTCAGGAGGATTTTCGGGTTCCGTGAGGAAAGTCATGATTTTCAGCGCATGGGAGAGAAAAAATGATTTATCGGGGACGTCGAGGAAAAGATGGCTTGAACGATAGGAATTTAGGAGGAAGCAGTGCTCCACACTTGAGAAAATAATAATAAAGCGCAAACGGAGGCAAAATTCTGGAAAATGTGGCACCTGGACGAATGACTCTTGCGTTGAAGTTTGAGATAATATAATTTGTCCGGTGCGGAATCGATAACAGCTATAAAAGAAACAGCTGATCCGGTGTTCTGCTTTCAGACATGATATAAGCATAATGTTCCAAGCTTACTCTTATTGTTCTTTCATTTAATTAAGGAGCGTTAAATTAGTTTTCAAATCTGAATTACACTCCAGGTTCTTAGAATTACGTCCTGAAGTGTGTCATTAAGTTTTGATCTGTAGATTAATCCCCGAAACTGTCAATGTTCTTTCAGCTAAGCGCTTGGAAGTTTGAATTACGCTTTGAATTTGGTTCCATGTTCTTTAAATTTAATTACCAGGCTTTTTTTGAATTCTGTCATCACCTAATTTCTAATTGCCACTGCCCATTTTGCCAGTGTCCTTCATCCCTAAAATGTGGCTCAATTGACGGTAATGATTTTTTATGCAGAGTTTTAACATCTCACATGTGAATGCACAGTGCAGCGGCCAAACGCATCGTGGACTTTGAAGCCGTTACACCCGACCATCAATTCATCAATCAATCTCCTCATTTTCCCCTACCACTGCGCCAGATCAATCAAACAATCAATTGACCAACCGCCATTGCGCTAGATCAATCAATCAATCAATTGACCAACCGCCATTGCGCTAGATCAATCAATCAATCAATTGACCGACCGCCACTGCGCTAGATCAATCAATCAATCAATTGACCAACCGCCACTGCGCCAGATCAATCAATCAATCAAGTGACAAACCGCAGCAATGCGTTCCATCATAGCCGCCGAACGTTTATTTCGCCTGGCATCCTGCAGTTCTTGCTTCGGCTCAGCTGCGTTCCATAGAACTTCCAGCAGGACTTTTTCGACGACAAAATTTCTCACAGCCGGCGCGGACGATGGAACAACGAAGCCTGGCTCGAAGGGCTATGAACCGCCGGTTGAACTGTCGCCGATGGAGCGAATTATCAAGTTCGTGAAAACGGACACCAAAGGCATGTGGGACACTTTGCGGATGCATAAGACCGATTTGGGCCACCTTGAAGATAGGATCTTCCCTAATTTTTGTGACATTTTGATCATCGGAGGCGGCATTATGGGTTCGGCGGTCGCGTAAGTTATACCGTGTAATTCGTTGATTGATTGTTGATTGATGAGACAGGATTTCCTTCTGCGGATGGTCGATTGATTGATTGTTGAATGATTAACTTTTGCCTGCTGTATTGATTTCCCAGCCAGATTGATGGATTGATCAATTGATTGACAATATTTTATTTTTATTTTGGCAATTCACTGTGTTGTTGATGTTTCCTGCATGCATACCTTATTGTTGGCAATAGTTGGCATTGTGTTGTTTCATGTTGAGGTATTATATGAAGGAGCGTGTTCCCGAATCGTTCACCATCGTGGTGGTGGAGAAGGATCCCAGTTATGCACACGCCGCCAGCACCAACTCAATGGGCACTATCCGGGTGCAATTTTCGGACGAGCTAAACGTCAAAGCCGCGTTATTTGGAGCGGAATTTCTGCGTACTATGACGGAGAAATTAAAGATGACATGTAAATCGACTATCTGTCTGTCTGTCTGTCTGTCTGTCTGTCTGTCTGTCTGCCTGCCTGTCTGCCTGCCTGCCTGCCTGCCTGTCTGTCTGCCTGTCTGTCTGCCTGCCTGCCTGTCTGTCTGTCTGACTGACTGACTGTCTCTCTGTCTGTCTGTCTGTCTGTCTGTCTGACTGACTGACTGTCTGCCTGTCTATCTGTCTGCCTGTATGTTTGTATGTATGTCTGTATGCCATTGCCACTGGTAACTATGTTTGCGTTTGTTTCAGTGCAAATCTCCAAAGAGCCCAATGATATCCTGTTCAATCCTCAAGGGTTTCTCTTCCTTGGCACCCAGGCTGATGTGGCCCAAATGGAGGTGAACCACGAGACTCAAATGAAAGCCGGTGCGAAAGTGGCGCTCTTGACTCCAGACCTTCTCAGAGATCGCTATCCCTGGATGAATTTCGAAGACATCGCCTTGGCCAGTTATGGTATGGTCTTCAGGGAGGACATGTGCTACTGCTACGCCCTACTGGGATGGAGTTTGCTCCGTAATGTTCAGGTGGCGTTCTTCTCTTTTCCGCTTGCAGGTTTGGAAAATGAGGGATGGTACGACACCTGGAAACTGTTGTACGCCCTCAAAGAGAAGAACATGTCCTGGGGTATTTACTACGTCCATGGCGAGGTGGTGGATTTCAAGTTTGACAATTCATACGGCGATCATTACGTTGCCTCAGTGGGCGGACAACGATTTGAGCGACTCAAGGACGTCATCGTAGGTTATTTTGAAACAAGATGTCTGTCTTTCTTTTTACCTTTTCTGTGACTTGGCCTGGCCCTGATGTGTTTTATCTTCCAGGTTGTAACACCAGACAGAGGAACACAAGTCATCCAGTTTGCCTACTCGATCATTGCAGCAGGACATGAATCCGGCAACGTGGCCAAATTAACTGGCCTTGGAGCTGAAAAGGGACTGAGAATACTTCCTCTCCCCATTGAAAAACGGTAGACACACAGACAGACAGACAGACAGACAGACATGACAGACAGACAGACAGACAGACAGACAGATTGACAGACAGATTGACAGACAGACAGATAGGAAATCACTTTCTATGACTATTGTGTGAAATTTTGTAGAAAACGATACATGTACGCCTTCCACTGTCCGGATGGACCCCGATTGTCCTTCCCCATCCTCGTGGATCCCAACGGTCTCTTCGTGCGACGCCACGACCTGGAAGGTACGTTCATGTGCAGCTGGACGCCGAAAACCAACGAGCAAGAACCGGACCCGAGTGATCCGTTCGGGAACGAGGCCTTCTTCCGGGACGTCCTCTGGCCGAAGCTAGCGTTCCGTGTGCCGGCCTTCGAGAAACTCCAGCTGCTGGGAGCTTGGGCCACTTTCTACGACTACAACTACTTTGACCAGGCCGGAGTGGTGGGACAGCATCCGTACTACCACAATCTGCTCTTCGCCACCGGCTTCTCCGGCTACGGCATCCAAATGGCGCCCGCTGTGGGGAAAGCTATCCAGGACCTGATCCTGGAGAAGGATTTTGTCCATTTGAATATGGACAAGTGGAAGTTTGACCGTTTTGTAGACTTTGTACCGGCGAAAGAATCGGTTTTGGTTTAGAGCGACAGTTGAGCTTGTCTAATGTACAGTAATTGCTGATGTGGTCCTTCCTGTGTGAACTGCATAGTCAGAAGAAGTGCCGCCGAAATTGCTGAATCGTACTTGCTCCCTCGGCCTTGTTGGAACGAACCGCTTGTTTCCTCCTATCAGTTCGGAAGGAAGGAACAGACAGACACAATCAGACAGATAGACAGACAGGGACAGACAGACAATCAGACAGACAGACAGACAGACAGACAGACAGGCAGGCAGACAATCAGACAGACAGACAGACAGACAGACAAACGAACAGACAGACAGACAGACAGACAGACGAACCTAGACACACAAGCTGACAAACAGACAGAAACAACGGCAGCCATATACGTGCGCGCACAAAGTGATTCAGGCAATCAGAATGCAGCAAAAGAGGCATGCGAATAGTATAATTTGTGAGCCACACGTGTAGCTTCCTCAAAGGCAGAACACTTCGGTATTCACACAGGAGAAGAATGATTCAATCATGCAGACCCTGAATAGGAAAGGGAATGGCAAAACCTACACAAAATCACAAACAGAAATTGGGTCGCTCAAACTTGATTGCGCCCGGTGAAAGGAAGCTGAAAAGCATCCTTCACGTCCCCAGGCAATGAGGCAAGTAATTCTCTAATTCTTCTGAGGCAATTGGGAGGAAGTCAGTTTCTACGCGGTATATTCAGTCTTGTTTGGCAGCAGAGGACGCCGCCGGTGCCGGTGGCGCGTTATCGGTATGGCAGCGGTAGACCATGATGCCCAGCACGACATTGATCATAGCCACAGACAAGACCGCCCAGCAGATGAAGCTAGATGAGGTATCATAGCCGAGAACGTCTGTAAAAAAACCCAATAAAAGTAGAACTAACTTTCTGTCTGTCTGCTAACTTGTTTATGTCCCAATTTGTCTGTCTTGTCTCTCTGTCGTGTCTCTCTGTCTCTCTGTCTCTCTGTATCTCTGTATCTCTGTCTGTCTGCCTGCCTGTCTGTCTGCCTGTCTGTCTGTTTGTCTGTCTGTCTGCCTGTCTGTCTGTCTGTCTGTCTGTCTGTCTGCCTGCCTGCCTGCCTGCATGTCTATCTGTCTGTGTGCCAATCTGTCTGTCAGTTTGTGTGTCTCTTCCCCTGTCTGTCCAATTGTCTGACTGATTAACTGTTTGCCCATCAGCAGCTACAACGCGTGAGTGGCACAGCGGTGAGCGAACTAGTGGTTAATGGTTAATGCTCACCTTCAAAGATCCATTTCTTGGCGCCAAAGTACGACACAACTG
This sequence comes from Hypsibius dujardini, assembly GCA_001579985.1. NCBI lineage: Eukaryota > Metazoa > Tardigrada > Eutardigrada > Parachela > Hypsibiidae > Hypsibius > Hypsibius dujardini. The sequence goes on from LRSR01000524.1 coordinate 7,338, forward strand.
GCATAAGTACCAGCAAAACGGTGTACATGAACAGAGTCTTCACGATGCCGACCACCTCATCTGGAGTGTTCTGAACCCTAAACATGGACGACAAAAAAAGATACAACCGAATGTCGAAATCCATTTCCGGTTTGATCTACTCTGAAATTGGTTGGAAACGCACACACTTACACCGGCTGTTGGATTTCAGCAATAACTGAAGAAGTGGGAGCATTGCGACGAAAACGCACATCCCGAGAGGCAGGCTCCGTAGCTGCGGTCTTCATTGCTCCCTCTGTCTGCAATATTTCACTCTCGGGGATCTGTGCAGAGAGAAAAACAACAGGCAAAGATATACAGACAACGAGACAGACGTGCAACCCGGTCTGCCTGCCTGCCTGCCTGCCTGCCTGTCTGTCTGTCTGTCTACCTGTCTACCTGTCTGTCTGTCTGCCTGCCTGCCTGCCTGCCTGCCTGCCTGAATGTCTGTTTGTCTATCTGTCTGTCTCCACTTACACTGTTATGTTCCTTCACGGCGTCACTAACCAGCGCTCCGTCAAGCGCTGCCGCCTGACCAGGCATCTCAATTTCCACCTCCTCCGCCGGCAACCTCGTCAGCTTAAACGCAAGCAGCTTTTCCAGAGCATGCGCCATTTTGATGATGTCCGGCACTGTCCCGTCCGAATGCGGCTCAACATTGTACACACGGCAATTGTTGAAGATGACCTTGAAATCGTTGATGCAGGCCTGTCCGTTGCGGTAGTAGAAGTGGTCCAGCCGTTTCTGGATCGTGCCAAGGTCCATAGGTTTCCTGATGGGAGAGTGTTGGTTAAATGTATTTAAAAAGGGCATTTAAAAATGCGGACAAAGCTGGGCGCGAAGAATACCCGATGACGCGGTAATAGTCGGGGATGCCCAACTGCCCGGCCGGCACGGGATGGAGAAAGGGCCAGCTGGAATCATGTTCGAGCAGAGATTTCAGCACGACTGTCTTGATGTATTCTAGCCGATTGGTCCAGTGGAGAGTGGTGCCGGGAAGCGGTCGGAAGGCGGGCTGCACATAGTTAGGGGAGATTTTGCTGCCGTCGGGATTCTCGGGAATGTCTTCTTCTGCGGGCTTGGCCGTGGTCGCGTCAGCGGAGGCAGTTTTTGGAATTTCTTTGGTCAGTGAGAGAGGCTGAAGAAAGAAACAGCAATTAGATCACATTATTTCAGCTAACTTAAATAGTTATTTAAAATAGGCAAAAATCCGTCGTCCTTAATTGATTGATTGATTGAGTGAGTGGTTGGTTGGTTGGTTGATTGAGTGATTGAGTGATTGATTGATTGATTGTTTGATTGACTTAAATAGTTATTCAAAATAGGCAAAAATCAGTCGTCACTGATTGATTGATTGAGTGATTGATTGAGTGATCGATTGATTGATTGACTTAAATAGTTATTTAAAATAGGCCAAAAATCCGTCGTCCTTGATTGATTGATTGACTTAAACGAAAAGTTACAGGTGAATTTACTATTTAACGAAATTCGATTTTACCATTTAATAAATAAATTTCAAAAGAAAAAAGAAAAAGTCAATTTAAATGAAACATAATTTATAAATAAAAGTTTCAAGTTCTCAAAGTTTCCGTTCTAGGTGCACCGTCGAACAGTACCATCACGTGATGGGATCATTTCAGCGAATCTCTGGCATAATGTCTTGTTGCTTGATTGCTTGATTGCTTCATCTGCGTAACTGGTTGCTACAATTTTCACTAGAGCCAAGGAAAGCAACACCGTTAATCTTTCCTACACTCTCGATTATTTTCTGAATTGTTCGCACAATACAAATGCAGCATAAACAAACAAATAATTAAATAAATATGAGTCATAAGTAAAAACTATAGTTTCACCCAATTCAAAACACAATTCCATTTCTTCATATGAATCCGTTGCTTGATTCATTGATTGTTTCAACAAACAGCGAAATATCAAAATTGCTTGCTTGATTGACTGACTGATTGCTTGATTGCTTGATTGACTGAATTCAATTCGGTCGTAAAAAGCCTAATGCACGCAACATGCACCACCCACCCACCTGAGAATTAGCTTTGGTTTCCAAGGGAGCGACATTTTCCCGGCCACTTCTTTGCAATGCAGCGCCGGGGGAGTTGGTGCGATTGTTGCGGGGCGCCAGAGGAATCGTCGAAGACGTCGCTGCTCTTGCTGACCTTCCCGTCGCTCCCTTCGGTATTTCCCGATTTCCAGACATCCTCGGGGATGAATGTGGACACTCAGAATCAAAAAAAATCCGAATCGATCACGGCAAACTCTAAGGAAAAGAAGGAAGAAAATCAATCCCGAGGTAAGCACCTTGGAATGAAACAGTTTACCGTTACATCGCTTGATCTGTTTCAGGCCAATCACCACGTCACAATATTTAAAACGACTTTTCTCACCTCAACACCAAGTATCCTGCAGTCGCGAATTCACTTTCATGTGTCATGTATTACTAGTACTGAATTTAAGCACAGCCATCAGAGGATGCGGAGTCTTTTCTGAAGGCGACGGAAATTTGAGGAGGAAGAAGGAAAACGAAATTTCCATATCAAAATCATAGTGTGCACTGCGCCACATGCGTAATGCACACTGCACACTTACAGCAATCACGCCAATCAATGATCAATCAAGTAGCCACATGATAAAGTAATGATTCCTGCCTGTTGCATTTCTTGTCCCATACACTCCCTACTCCGATGTACTATTGAATCATAAATTATTGCTCATCATAATCGTCACCCGTTTTATAACATCCATCATTTGTTGGCGTGACACACACACAGCGACACTGTTTAAACAATTACTGGGACTTGTACACGCATGGCCACAATACTGGGTGTTTGGCTCAAACTTGGGCCACCAAATTTTGCTCGCGCCCAGCCGAAGAGTGGTTCGAACTCTGTCACCCAGTAATCTGGCCACATGTGTATTTGTACGTTGCGTCCTTGGACACACAGCCGGATCGGCCCACTTGCTCCGCTGTCTATTTAGTTGTGATAAGAAAAAAGTACGATAAGCCCCCCCCCCTTCGTCATCTCACATCTTCTCACGGCAGAATTCTCCACGACCCAGGTAAACTTTTTAGTCGTTCAGTAACTAACGCTTAGAGTGCCTTTAGGTTGAAACTTACATAGGAAGTGTACCAGAAGTACCGGTCCGTGTAACGGTAGGTGGGATTAATTGATTGCTTGATTAATGCTTTCAGGTCGTGGTGCTATATCGGAAAGCAACGGTTAAATTGGCCTTCTCGATGTCGCTTTATCCAGCTTTGGACGAGAAGATGGAGTACTATGGAAGGGGCAATAAGGACGGCCGGTTGGAGCTGAATGAGTACCAGCCGGATTGGGAATTCGAGCATGTAAGTAAGAGTTAAGCAAGACTAACTCATTTCCTCTTTCTTTTTCAAAACTAAATTTTCAAAATTCCCAGTTTGTATTTTTTCAAACTTATATTTGTGTTTATTCATAAATTTGGATTTATTTATTTATATCGGTTTATTCAGTATTTTTTTGATATTTTTTTCAACATGAAATTTTCGTATGACTCTGTTTTATAGTAATTTGGTTGTTGATATTTTATTAATACCGATAGTAAATTTTTTATTTTTCCGAGTTTATATTTTTATTTTATTTGTAAATTAATTTTATGCATTTGTGTTTACTTATTCAATATTTACTTAAATTTTTTTGTTCAATAATTTAATTTCGAATAATTCGACTTTTTATTGATTATTTTTATACTTTATATTGTCGATTTTACATTTTTTGGTACTGTATTCGCGTTAGACAGGGACAGCGTACGAGCTGTGGAACGTTTAATCGGCCACGCGGCTTTTGTGCTGTGTGTACGGTGCACACAAGCCGCGCGCACGTTCCACTGCAATATGACTGTCCCTGTCTAACGCGAAAATACAGTAATAATTTTGCTCTCGCATTTGTTGTGCATTTTTATATTTGTGTTTTCAAATTATTTTAATATAGCGTTATCTGGGAGCATTTCATGAGCTCAAGCCAGATGAGGAGGGACGAGTGAAGATGCGCCAGCTGAACCACAAGCTACGGAACAAGGATCTCGGATTACCAGAACATATCCGGGATGACATGTTGCGCCGTGCTGACATGAACCACGACGGTTATCTGGACTTTCACGAGTTCCTGCGCCTGGTGGGTTGATTGTGTGATTGACAGACAGACAGACAAAGAGACAAAGAGACAGACAGACAGGCAGACAGGCAGACAGGCAGACAGACAGACAGGCAGGCAGACAGGCAGACAGACAGATAGACAGACAGACAGGCAGGCAGGCAGACAGGCAGACAGGCAGACAGGCAGACAGACAGGCAGACAGGCAGACAGGCAGACAGACAGGCAGACAGGCAGACAGACAGACAGACAG
>LRSR01000526.1:0-10539 GCA_001579985.1 Hypsibius dujardini
TTTGCCGATCGCACGGCTTGAGAGCCTTACTTGTCGTCTTATCTATTGAGGGGTGAATATCGGACGTAGGCATAAGGAGATGGCGCACAAACCTTCCCCGGTAATTAATGATTATGCGCCTATACTAGCTAGGACACAAAAGGGTGCCAGGCATGACAAAAACCAACCGACTGTTTCTCCACGCCCACGAAACAATTTTTTTAAATAATTTTTCTGGTTTTACTATATAGAATTAATATTCACAATAATATTTAAGGCTAAAATTCAAACACTCTGGATCGGGAGAAAAGGTTTATTATGCTCTAAAAACCGTATTTTTTGTGGTGTGCAAATTGTACTATAAATAACATTAATTAACCAACCCCCGGGAATATTTTCTATAAGTAATTGCATTTTTCAGTAACACAAAATAACCATAACCGAAAAAAATTGGGGTGTGGCCTAAAGTGCCCCTCAGAGTGAAACCTATTCCAACGGAGTATTTTATGGTGAGGGTTATGCTCACAACCCTACGCAACCTTTCGCTATGCTCGCAACGCACAGAACCTTTTTAATTATCAATTGCTACGTGCACAACCTTTTTCGCCAATTGCTGGACGCAACCTTTAGCTGTGAACACAACCTTTTCCCGGCCTTGGTCCTAAATCAGTTTTCTGCAACGATTCGGTTGGCTCCAAGTCGACTGCGAAGCTCTCTGGCGCAGCCTGATCTAGTGAAAAAAATATTTGACCAAACATAAATACCTTATATTTTTTTTGCTGTACGCCATATAAAATTTATAGATCCTTATAAATGTTAATGTACAAATAAATATACTGATAAAATGTGTAAGTTTTTTGTAAGATCTTATAAGTGCTTTTAATTTGTAAGACCGAGCCCTAAAAATTATTATAAGTTTTTATCAGGAAAAGATGACCGGTGGTCAATTGGCACGGGAACAAAACAAACTCATCAAATTTCTACCACTGAATGTTGTTTTTAGGTTTGACCAATAGGAAAAATGCTTAGGTACTGACCGTCGATTATTATTACTCTTTCACGGGGAACGAGTTCTCACGTTATAACCCCCTGTATACCTTCTAGTAAATAAAGACCCTTCTCCTCACCACTATTGCAACCAAAAGTATATAAAAATATTTCTCCGGAAAAGTTGTGTACATAGCAAACGATAACTAAAAAGGTTGTGTAAGGTTGTGAGCATAGCGAAAGGTTGTGTGGGTTGTGAGCATATCTCTCTCCACATTTTATTTACCAGCGAAAATCACACTTCACACTCAAACAAATCGACTAGATGAAGAAAAACAAATTGGGATGTGATCTAAGACGCCCCTCACGGGGAGGGGGGTTGATTCGATGGATCCCCCCTTAGCGGCTTAGGCTACAAGTTCCCCTCCCCCTTCCTCCTTTTTGTCCCCTATGGCTTTTAGGAGTGTTGACGAAGGTCCCTTTGAGTCATCATAACAAATTTGATAACTTTGGGAAGCCAAATTGTTCTTGAAATTTTGGGGTCCGGACAAAAAGGGGATGGGGCAAGGGCTTAGGCTACAAGTCCCCTCCCCTTTCCCCCTTTTTGTCCCCTATGGCTTGCAAGAGTGTTTAGATGGAATTTGGTCAACAGCGAAAACTGGAAAAGGGGCGGGGAAAAAGACGGGAAAGGGGAGGGGACTTGTAGCCTAATCCCTTCCTCCCGGCAGGGTAACGGCAACTCTAGTTCTCCCGCCAGCGAGATCACCTTCATCTCATGAAAGTGAGATCTCTGCTAGCGCATCTGCAATCGGCTCGAAGGTGTATAATTAAAATGTTTGTTGCATATGTGTGCCTGCAGGCTGGATTTGATTTCCTGGATGTTCTCATCCCGGTTCGGATTTCTTCCCCCCTGCCATGTGTGGTCTTGCGTCGATCTTACAATTAACAGTGGAAATGTCATACTCTCTTTTTTTATTCCGTTCAGTCACACCAACTTGCAAATAGCTTGTCTTGTCTATTGCGCTTCTTCACTGAAAAGATGATCATGGCGAAATTCGTCACTGTCTGTCTGCATAGTCTTTTGCTATGCAGTGGCACCACGGTTGACCGTCTGCCCTGTCGTGTGCACATCGTCTCGCCCGGCTTTTTCAGTTGGTCCATCCCGACGTCTCTGTCGAATTTCGCTCCAGCCGTGGAAACTGGTTTGGCGGCAGTCCGTCGAAAGTACCCGCACTTCAATTGGACGTCAGAATTCCTGCTGAGTGACTCGGTCAAGGACTGTTACAGCCTGCGAGATAATATTCAGCACGAACTGGCCAGGTGGTACTACGCGAGGCCGGACGGTGCGGATAATATGCTGACAGTCATTATAACGCCGGGTACAAACAATCGGTCGGACATTTTTGTGCAGGACTAATACACATTTGGACAGAAAAATCGGCACGCTCAAATTGTCAAAAGACAAATTTGTTACCACAAGGCTGCAAACTATACAAATATACACTGCGCATTTGCCCAACACATGTGGCCTTGTGGCCAACTATTTCCCCCTCAAATCATAACAGCCTGCAGCAGCCTTGTGGTAACAAATTGCTTCTCGACAAATCGAGGATCCCGATTTTTCTGGCCAAAGGTGTAACAAGGATCACACGATTGAGATGTGAACTTCCGATCAGCCTGAATTAGTTTGCCGTTTGGTATGAGAAGCAAAAGTAGAGAAGAGACCAATTGATTCTGTTCTGACTAAAGATTGCAAAAACCAAAATTAGTCAACTAATAGTTTTTCTAGTTGACTGAAACAAAAAAACCTAAGGGTTTTAATTTAATTTATTTCATTTTTAATGACCAGAATCTTTAGTTTAGTTTCAGTAAAAAATATTTGACTAATTTTGGTTGCATTACTTCAAACTGAAACTTCTGATTTAGTATTTTTGAAAAAACTAAAAATACTAAACCAAGCTTATCATCACTAAAGCCTAAGTTTTTTTTAGTTTTTAGTTAGTTTTAAGTTTCTAGATTAGCTTTTAGTTTCAGTTTTTTAGTTTTTTTAGTTTTAGTTTTTTATTTTTGGCTTTTTATTTTTATTTTTTCTGGCGAATTTCGTTGCAATTAAATGAGTTTTTTCGGCGAAACTGAAAAATAATTTCGTCGCTAACATGATCATATTTAGAAACTACCGTAATTATATTTGCGAAACAATATTCAGGACGATCGAAGTTTCGGACGTCACTTGTGTTCCTGGCGAGAAAAAAATTCCACATTGCTTTCGTGTCATTTTTCTGGACAAGAAGAAATTGCTCTCTTGTCAGGGTGTTACGAAAGCCAGTACTTGAGCCAATTTGCAGCGGGTTGGGATGTCCTCCTCATAACGAGGTTCGTCGCGTTTTTACATTGAAATACAACTTCCACCGCGCGTTTAATCGATCAGATTGTTAAACCTGTCACTGCTTCTTTTCATTCCTTTTTAGTCTCGGTTACGCCGAGAACATGGGCGATCGGCGAGAGTTTCCCACTTACGTTACAACGTCCCCGTTGACTCCGAAAAACGATGTCCTTTTTTGTGGACTCTTCGCCCAGATGAACTGGACGAGACTTTATCTGCTGCACGACACCGGCAGAGACACCAACGCTCAGTATTATGCATCGCAGGTAGAGTGAGAGAGGCAGACAGACAGACAGAGATATATGGCAAACAACAAAGCTATAAAATTCAGGCAGACAGACAGGCAGGCAGACAGACAAACATAGATATATGGCAAACAACTAAGCTACAAAATTCTTTTCGCTTCTATCCAGAAACAAAATTAAGTCAATGGAAAAACTAAAACATTTCACAATCAAGTTTCTAAACTAGAAATTGTTAGTGAATGACTTAAACCAAAAAAATAAAGATTGCTGGCTAATGTTACTTTTTTTGTCATTCCTCATTGCAGGCTGCGTATCTGCCGTTGTCGATTCCCGCGTACTGCCGAGTGCAGTTAACGCGGCAACAATTTTCCTCCACCGCTGCGAATGTCTCCCAGCAGCTGCAACCGATTCTTCGGGACTTCAACAGCAGAAGCCGAGGTAAGGTTTTTCAACTTTCAACTTCTTTACAGTATGTAACAGAATTAACAGAATTGCAGAATGAAGGGCTGTCGGCATGGCCGTGAGCAGGTCACGTCTTGATCTCCAGTTTCCTTCCTTTTCCTCGTAGTATTGCTTTTCATCGGAATGCCCAACGGATTGCGCACAGTTCTGGTCGGTGAGCTTTTGTGAGCTCATGGTTTTGTCTTTTCACTCTCGATGTATTGCAGATTGACGCCAACAGGTTGAACATGACCTCAGGAGAACACGTGAGTCTGCCACCAAAAAAACAACATGACAAGGACTTACTTTTTATCCTGTCGCCCTCGAGCAGGTTTTCTTGGCCTACACAATGATCGACGAAAACGACACTCACTTCACGTGGGAGACTCAGAACGAGGATGATGAGGTCTCTTCCCTCACTCTTAAGCTCTCAGTTATATTTTAAACATATGCGCAGTCTGTACGCTATTGCTTTCACTCGGTCGTTTAGTTAGTTCGCCGTGCCTACCGTGCGGTCATGCTGATCAAATTGATAGACATGACGACATATTCCTTCCCGCCAATGCGTCAATTAGCGAGGGAATGGCTAGCTCTGGCTCAGGCAAAGTACAACTATACCAATCTTCTTAGCGACTTGGTAAATTTTGCTGTGATACCGTGATAGAGAATTCAAACCGGTAAATAATTAATGAATGCCTCTTCGTGATAGGCTCTGCACCAACTTATACCAGCCCACACAGCTGTCGAACTAATGGCAGAGGTACTTGTTCTATCCTAATTATCAGTGTCTGGATGCCAGTATAGTCTGTCTGTTTGTTTGTCTGTCTGTCTGTCTGTCTATCTGTCTGTCTATCTGTCTGTCTGTCTGTCTGTTTGTCTGTCTGTCTATCTGTCTGCCAGTCAGTCACTTTTTAGTACAACATGCATAGACAATGGTGTCACTTAATTAATCTAATTATAATACACTTTATACGTTCCAAACAATAATAGGCTATCCGGGCGACAACCCCTCGCGGTTGGAATAGTATCCCTCCGAATGGAAAAGTCCTTGCGGAGCAACTCCTAAACCGGACGTTTGATCTTGAAATTGGGCAGACGCACATGCTGAGGCAAGGTCAACTTTCGGTTCGCCATGTGACATACTGTTTTGAGGTCTTGGAAGGTTCTTTCAAGGTAAGTGCACTTGTCCGCATATCGTAGACACGCATGACGAATAAGATTCTGACAGAATTCATACTACACAGCGCCGTGAGGTCCGTGACGATTTACTGTGTAGGCGTGCTTCATTACGTCAAACGATGCTCGAACGGAACGATTGGTTTGGGATCGAATGGATGATGCGAGCTGGTTCGGTGGATCGTCATTCCCGCCTAATGAGCCACGATGCGGCTTTGACGGACATCGCAATACAGCCGAATGTGCAAGCAAAAGTATGTACCACGATCCGTACACTTCTGCCTTCGCGAAATTATACCGTGTGGCGTGTAGAGAGTAGTACTAGTGGCGTAACGAGGGGGCACTGGGGCAACTGCCCTTACTTGATGTAACATAGTAATGTTATATTTTGTGGTTTTATCGCGTGATTAATACCCTGGATGGCTATGTATATATGTGCAGGTTACTTAACGGATCGTTGGTCTGTCGGAATTGGGATAGCATTTTGCATCTTCCTTGTTGGCCTGGCGGTGTTTTTAATGTAAGTTACTACTGTAGGTTTCCCTACAATAATGCACGAGTAATTTAGGCCCTAGTAGATCAACAAGAAACACCAAGTTATTAGTAGCAAGAATTACTTATATTATTACACAAGAATTATTAGAAACAAGAATTATTATAACGCAAGAAACATCAAGTCAGTTCATATACAGTAAGAGTTTTAAATGAGCTAATTATCACACTATAATTAAACGTTCTTTAATTTGCAGACGCAAGCAACTGCGGGAGCCGCCGGAATGGGAAAAGTTTAGCCTTAATGCTTGCCTCTTAGTTTTTCCGAACATTCCCGTTCCACGGCAGCGTTCGTTTATGTCACGATTCTCTTGCTTACCGGTATCACTATAATAAGTAGAGAAGTGTCTTGAATTTGTGTATTTAGTGACTGAATATATTCACCAATCTTACTGTATTATCAACCGCCTCCCCTGAGGCGGTTGACGAACGGATTTTTCTGGTTTCACTATACATATTTAATATTTACAATAAAATATTCAAGGCTAAAAGTCAAACGCTATGGATCGGGAGAAAATGTTTATTATACCCTAAAACCTTCTTTATAAGTGTGCAAAATGTTACTTTTAAATATCGTTATTTAGCTTAACCCCCTGGACATTTTCTGAAAACAATCGCATTTTCCAGTAACACAAAACATCCATGGACAAAAAAACAGGAAACAAAATTTTGGGTGTGCCCCAGGACAGAAGCTTGAGCCAGGCAAGTTGGGACAGTTCGGTATAACCAGTTTATTGAGCACTTGCACCACTCAAAAATCTATAAAAGATGCCCTATTTGTAAGCCGTGGTTTTTGCCCACCATACGCACTCGTTTTTCCCAAGTTTTAAAAGTTCGAACACACAAATTGGCACTAGTCTTTGACCACTCCCGTCTCATTGCCCGCATTAAACCAGCAAGATTTTTAGTCTTATGCTTCCACAAACGTCTCTTAAAAATCCCATTGGTGGAATAATTCATCGGACTCAAATCTGGGGAGTTGAAGGGCCAATCCGCTGCAGGAATAAGTTGGTAGTTGTTGTCTTGCAAGAACTGGAACGTGGTCAACGCCTTGTGCGCTGCAGCACTATCATGATGCAAGGCCACCGACTTTGCCTGCTTCCGTGGAGCTTGAGAATGTCCCTTTTTAAGAACGGCTTGAGTACATGCTTCATGTAGAAGTCAGAATTCACTCTGGTGTAAGGAGGAACAAATCCAAGTGTTGTTGGGCCTTTAGCGAAAATCCCAGTGACGAACATAACCCCTTCAGAGTGCTTTTGTCGGCATTATTTCAGCCAACTTTAGGGGCTCTCTTTCCCTCGAATTATAATATAAATTCTCCTCCGACCGTTTACATGGAACCTGTAACACCTTGCCTCATCAATCGACACGATCTAGTTCCACTTGCCTCGTTTAATATGCTCCAGCAGGCGCGGGATTTTTAACACCCGTTGCGCAAATTGCTTATCGGACAGGTAGTTCGTCTTAGTCTTGCAGAGTTTCTTCCCGGTAAATAATCGGCAACAATCCGCCGCACTGTGCCATGGGAGGGTCCCAACTGCTGCATAAATTGTTTGATAGTAAAAGAATCAGGTCCAAAGACGAGTTTTTCATTATATTTTATTGTTTCTGTCGTGCGTACAGATGGCAACACCTGGATCCCAGCTTTTTGCAGGCTTCGCTGCTCCTTGCTGCTCCATTTTAAACTCCTTGATAACCCGGCTCACAGTAGATTTTCCGGCAGTTATGCCCAACTCAAGAAGCTTTCCGCATATTTTACGGCACGAGGCGCCGTTTTGATATTCCATTAAAATGGCTCCTTTTACTTCAGAATTAATTTGAACAAGCATTTTGCACATGAATAAGTGTCAGCTAATTGTTTGTTGTGTTTTTCTTTTACACCTGCACGCCGCATCGGTGAGATGGGTGTGGCAATGCCTCGTGTTCACGCAAGGTGCCGAAAATCGAACTGTCTCAACTTGGCTGGCTCAAGCTTCTGTATGGAGCACCCTGCGTTTCAAAAGGTTTTGAGTTTACATACGATAAATTTACGAAGGAAAATCTATATCCTTCCAGCTAATTTACCAAGAAAAAAAAATTATTTTCCGTTTAATTTGCTGAGCGTAAATTAATTAAATAAATTATTATTAAGTTTTCTCCCAGCTACTTGCTAAACCGAAATGATTTCTTCTCAGCTTTTTTCTAAACCAAAATCATTTCATCCCTGATTTTTACTAAACCGGAATTATATAATAAACTGTTATTTAATTTCGTCCCAGCTATTGCTAAACCAAGATTATTTTAAATTAAGCTGGGAGAAAACTAAATAATTTAATTAATTAATTTACGCTTATCAAACTTAACTGGGAAAAATCATTTCGCCTTAGTGAATTAATTGGAAGGAAATAATTTCTCCTTAACAAAGTTATCGTGTCTAAACTTAAACCTTTTGAAACGCAGGACGCTCCATAGCCTACAGCGCTCCTTAGACAGAAACCCATTCCAGCGGAATATTTTTTTGACTAACCAAAATCGGACTTTATACCGAAACAAACCGACTACATAAAGAAAAAAAACCTGGAGTGTGACCTAAGGCGCCCCTCGAGGAAGGGGGGAGAGGGTTGGTTCGATTGATCCCCCCCCGGGCGGCTTAGGCTACAAGTTTCCTTTCCTTTCCCTCCCCTTTTTCTTTTTCTTTTCCTTTTTCTACCCTGTGGCTTTTAGGGGTGTTAATCAATGTTCCTTTGAGTCATCATAGCAAATTTGATAACTTTGGAAAGCCAAATTGTTCCTCAATCTTTTATTGTAAAAACCCCGAAGTTTAGACATTGGTCGAATAAATATTGTTGCCATAACCACGGGAGTGAAAATAAAAGGGGCGTTTTGGTTTTTCACTCCGCCCTCGCTCGAGAAAATGTCCAATACTCAGAGTTTTAACCTTTTTTTGTGATGAAGAAACAAAAGAATTCTGAAAAAATCAATCCACTTATTTTATCGAGCCAGAGGACATTGGTCAACACCGGAAAATAGAAAAGGGGCGGGAACAAGGAGGGGACAGGGGCGGGGGACTTGCAGCCTAGGCCCCCTAAGATTTTTGCTAATCGGACTCAGACACTACATTAATCGGTGCAGCATTTCAATTTGGCACGCGACTCTGACCGCCATCTCTCCGATTTTAGCAATCAAAAATGAGAGCAGCCATGTCTCGGATTAACCTAACCAAAGCATAAACTGGTAAGCTCTTGACCTTAAATTTGCAATAATAATTATGAGATTGACTTCGAAATACACATGGCTGGACCAAAACTTGTGATCTGTCTGTCTGTCTGTCTGTCTGTCTGTCGTTTAGCTGATTATCTGGTTATCTGTCTGTCTGTCTCTTACTTTGGAGCACAACATGCATAGACATTGGTGTTCCTTAATTAATCTAATGATGCGAGCTGGCTCGGTGGATCGTCATTCCCGCCTATGAGATTAACTTGGAAATGCACATGGCTGGACCAAAATTTGTGACGGCCAGGAAAAAGGGTGACGATAGTGTTCACCTTTGACAAATTATGAAATCTAATTATGTACCCTGGCGAATCCGCCCATGAAATTTACATAAGAAAGCATTTCGACGGATGGAGTGTGAGAAGAAGTGTGTATTTCGGCTCACCCTCCACTTGGTCGATAAATCGGCTCAATCCTGAGCTTCTGTTTGATGGCAGGTGCTTGATTAGTTGATTTCCAGAAGTGCTGTAGTGGTATACTAGAATATAGTGCAAAAAAGCAGACAATCAAACAATCAAACACCTGCCATGAAAGAGAAACCCATGAGTGAGTTGATCTATCGACCAAGTGGATGATGAGCCGAAATGCAAATTTCACCTCATACCGCTTTGGGGCGGAGCAGCTGTTCTATTATATATCATTGCAAGATCAAGGTATGGCGCAGTCCGTCCCAACTTTCAGTCAGTCACAGACACAGACTGTCGTGGATAAACTGCCTTTAAAAACCTGATGCCGGTGTCCATTAAAAATGGCCCGTTTTGTTGCGAAATTTGTCCTTGTTCACTCCTTCTTGCACCATGCCTTAATTTCGGGTGTCGTGACCGACCGTCTGCCCTGTCGTGTGCATATCGTCTCGCCCGGCTTTTTCAGTTGGTCCATCCCGACGTCTCTGTCGAATTTCGCTCCAGCCGTGGACACTGGTTTAGCGGTCGTTCGTCGAAAGTATCCGCACTTCAATTGGACGTCAGAATTCCTGCTGAGTGACTCGGTCAAGGACTGTTACAGCCTGCGAGATAATATTCAGCACGAACTGGCCAGGTGGTACTACGCCAGACCGGACGGTGCGGATAATATGCTGACAGTCATTATGACGCCGGGTAAAACAGTCGGTCGGAAATTTTTGCATCAGACTAATAAGAAGGACCAATAAATAATATACAATAATAAATAATAATAAATAATATACAATATTAAATAATAATAAATTATAATACTAATAAATAATAATATTTGCGAAACAATATTCAGGACGATCGAAATTTGAAATGTAACTTGTGTTCCTTGCGACAAAAAAATTTACGCTGTCATTCGTGTCATTCCTATGGACAAGAAGAAATTACTCTCTTGTCAGGGTGTTACGAAAGCCAGTACTTGAGCCAATTTGCAGCGGATTGGGATGTCCTCCTCATAACGAGGTTCGTCGCGTTTTTGCATTAAAATACAACTTCCACCGCGCGTTTAATCGATCAGATTGTTAAATCTGTCACTGCTTCTTTTCATTCCTTTTTAGTCTCGGTTACGCCG
>LRSR01000530.1:0-13320 GCA_001579985.1 Hypsibius dujardini
GTATAATGTATACCTGATTTAAGCTTCTTTGCTTTTTTACTTAGCATGTTTTCGGTGATAATTTTTTTCTCTGGTGCCATTGGCATATCGTTAAATAAATCGTGTAATTCGTCTGGAAAATGGATATCTACCACAAACAAATAACCATAATCACCTTCAACATCTAAGCCCATTATGTGATTTATATTAAACCCATTTAGATGTTTAAACCCACCAATTGGAAGTTTTTGACACATAACATAACTATAAAGAGCAATTGCATCTAAATACATTCCGTATAAGGTTTTTAACGTCTCATCATAATCTGGCAAATACTTATTGTTTGCCTTGATGTGTCTCCTAACAACATTAACATTTCCTCCTCTAACTGCTCTTTCCCATAACATGTAATCATTCTCATCTGTTAACAATTCAAGTTCTACTTTCGTCATCTTAAGCATAGCATCAAAGGCTAAAGATGGGGCAGTTATATAGTGTATCGGGTCTAATTCATAGTACTGTAGACAAATATCTCTGAATCTTTCAAAAACATCTGCTAAAATGGTAACGTCCGAATAAAGATACAGATCATGATAGTCACCCATATTCTCACATTTCATTGTATCCCACACTTCTTCAAAGTATTTATACTCTTCATCTGTACATGGTTTTTGCTTCAGATGATCGTAGAAGTCTGCCTGGGATGGTTTCTCTCTCAGTTCAAATTTTTCAAAACCATCTATGAAACTGTATGGATAAATACCTTTCTTTTGGAATAGCTTAGAATTAGTACCAAAGTGTTTATCTGTTTGTTTGAAATCATTTTCACCCAAGTTATTAGCTAAGTTAGATAGAGAAGACAACAGAAATTGACAAGAGTCTAGGAAGTCTATACCCATAGTGTTACCATCTTCGAGCTTAATAATACCACTTACTTTACTGTATTTCTCCATAGTCTTTGCAATTACTTTGACGTTCTCAAGTTTATTGATTTGCTTAACAAAGAAGTGGGTATCGTAATTTTTAGAATTGTGAAATACAACTTTTATTCGGTAGAGGTTATTTCTTATCTTTAA
This sequence comes from Hypsibius dujardini, assembly GCA_001579985.1. Taxonomy (NCBI): domain Eukaryota; kingdom Metazoa; phylum Tardigrada; class Eutardigrada; order Parachela; family Hypsibiidae; genus Hypsibius; species Hypsibius dujardini. Next base: position 1,056 of record LRSR01000530.1, read on the forward strand.
ATTACACTGCGAATGAGCAGGTCCACGATATTCACCAGTAAAATGATCGTGATCTTTAACTTTAATTAAAGCTTCATCCAACTCATCGAATTTTTTTTTACAGATATAACAGTGTGTAGCTTTATTATGCTCTTTTATTTGATCGTCACTCATTATGATCAGTTTATTCACTTTCAGGATTTCATGGAAATCTTTAGCATAGACTTCTAGTTGTTTATAGAAGACATCTATCACTTCGGTTTCGCTTTTTTTACCTCTATAGAGATATGGTTTATGCTCCTTATAAATTGACACTGGTTGCATAGCAACAGAGCAGGCTACGTGGTGATGTGTGTTATAAGACTTTGTTTCACATTCACTGACGTTCGCTACGCTCACTTGCTCGCTTCGCTCATTTCCTTCATCAATTTTTTCCAATGCTTTTAATAAACTCTCTAAGTCACAATATAAAACAAAGGGATGACGGAACTGATAAGGATGGTTTTTAAACTTCATGATATTTTCACCTGGTTGGGGCATTACGGTGACTGCTGATGGGTGTTCGTGGCAATATTCTTTGTGACTGTTTAGTAATTTTTCAGTACCGTAATGCTTGAAACAAGATAGGCAGAAAAATTGCTTTCCATTATGTTTGCTGACTTGAGCGGATAGTAAGCGACTCACATCTTTTACCCAAACGAAATGGTCAGTGATAGTTTCATTGTTGTCTGTTCCATTTCTAATCATCAATAATGGAACTTCTCTACTATATTGTTCATTTTGATCTCGGTTGTAATACATCGGCCAAAACGACCTAGTTTTATCCTTAAAATAAATAACTCTGACATTGATTTCATTAAGCCTTTCGAATTTTTCTATATCTTTAATCTGCATCGGATATTTTATGTCACCATGTTTTAATTGATTAAAGCATTCTTTGCGTTCTTTGTTTAGTCTTTGCGGATTTTTTTCTTCACCCCAAAACAGGGCAGCACAAACGGACCAAACAAAACAATAATTATCCTCACCGTTATTTACGTTAACACAAGCTTTCTTGTTGGCAACATACGCAGGCAACTCCATATAAGTCCCAGCATTAATGGGGTTACTTTCATTAAATTTTATATCCAAATAGAGAACATCTGTCAGAACAAATCCAGAACCTTTTAGCATCATTTCACTTATGTATGATACAATCTCATTGTTTTTGTCATTTATAAATTTATCGGTTATCCTACCAAGGTTTTCGACTGAAACAGGCTTAGTAGCTGTGCGTACTGTTATGTTTTCAGAGTATTGATCATCGAAATTGTATTTCATCATAATTGTAGAAAGTGTGAATATAACTTTGTAGCCACGCATTCTTTCAAATTGTCTGGTCAGTCGTTCTTTTACAGGCACTCGAACTAAATCAAGGTATTGACTAGCTAAATCCTTTCCATAACTTAAATTATTTGATGGAAAAGCGTTCAGAGTGATTCTGTAAGTTTGGGTAGCATTCTGTAGAGCGCTACTCACTAATTCGACACTATAAGGATCATACAAACTTTTCACATTAATATTTACTTCATCTTCCAGTGGTTGCTCTGCTTCCTTAAAAAGATTATCTATTTGAACTCGGTTTTCATAGTCTTCAATAATTTGAATATAATTGTTGACTTCTTCAGTCGTAGCTCTTCGTGAAACAGTAGTTGTTTCATATCCTGGAATACGCTTCAATCTTTCATTTGTTCTACTTATCTTTTCAAAATGACGAGAAATTAACCGAAGATCAGCCATTGTAAAGTAACCTGAACAAAATTTCTAGTATGATATATTGGAAAAATAAAATCAATTTAAAAAAGATGTAATTAACAAGATTTGTTTTTGTAGTAGCGTTGTAAGCTCTCCTCTTTATTTCTTTGATAAGCCTCGGTTGTTTTGAATTTTTGAATAAAGTATTGTTTCTTTTTTTCAACGTAGAGTTTATATTTTTCTTGATCTTCTTTCAACCTAAGGTAGTAGTTTCTCTGAGCTCGCTTCTGAGCTTCAGTACTAGGCATTTTCTAATTCTTGTAGGCAAAGTTTGTGTTGTGTACGATACAGCTATTACTACATCAAAATAAATTCAATGTTAAAAACTCATATATAATTGTGTAAACACGTTTTATCTGAAACATTTCAGTTCTCAATTTCTCCAGGATGTATTGACAAACAACAACAAAAACATTTTTTTGTGTTTATATAATTATCCCTTAACACCCGTTAACACTCGCTGACACCCGTTGACACCCGTTGACATGCTCTATTTTTCTCATATAGTATCTGGTCAATACAAAAGGTATTCTTTAGACCACATAAAAGAAACAATAATTTCTGACAGGGGAAATTTGCCAGTCAAAGATACTTGTCGCAATTTAGAGATTTCAAGGACCACATATTATAAGTATCTAACATTATTCAACATATGTATAAAAAAGGAGTTACATGGAGGAAACCAAACACAGACAACAAACCAGCTCACTGACGAAGAAACAATCACAAGACTTGACAACAGCACCCCTGTTTCCCACAGACCTGGTATCAGCTAGATTATTACAAAAAGAGAGAGAAAATAGAAATTCAGATATAGAATATTGCTGTCAAATAATAAAAGAAAAAGACGAAATAATCGACACAATAACACAACGAACACGGGATTATTTTGAAGAAAAAAATAAATCTGAAGTTGAGATTGATCTTCCAGGATCTATAAAATTACCTCAGTGTGAAGTTGATCACGTAAAGACACGAGTGAACAAATTTCTTGAAATTTTGGAAAATGGTATTAAAGGGCCTAGGAAGCTATCTGGAAGCAAAAATTAAAGAAGAAGAATATAAAAAAGATTTAAATAATACGTTGAATTACTGTGTGTCAGAACTTGGAATAAATATCATTAAAATAGATTTCAGTTTTATCATAAGATGTTTCCTTATAATACTTTTGTCAATCGTAATTGCAATTTATCTCTATGCTAAATTTAAGAAACTTATGATAACTAACACTCGATCTAAAACAGTTACTAGACATCATTCTTAAACAATGCTTCTCGATTGAAAACATTATTACGACGATTACTTACATTTATTTTTTTGTATACAATAAAGTTAATTATGATATTTAGTGAGGTAAATAAGATTTCAGCTATACCCAAACTCGCATTACTCCAGCTATTAACAGTTTGCTGATTGCAGTAATCTTTACATGTATCTGAAATAGCTCTGGTTGCAGTTTCAGTTAAGAAAGTCATTGTGGTATTATCTAAAGCCATGAATCTCAAAAGTCTTTTCTACGATCCAAAAACCGGCTACCAGTCAGTATCTAAGCTAAAACATAAACTGGACAATAAAGATTTAACTTCTATAGAGATACAAAAATATCTTAAAAATCAGTACACTAACCAAGTCAATAAGGAATCTAGAAAACCAAAGAAATTTAATACAGTCAACGCGTACTTTCCTAGGCAGAATTACCAAATAGATGTGATGATTTATGATCGCTTTATGTTCAACCACTATAAGTACATACTGGTATGTATTGATGTCTACTCTCGCTACTTGCAACTTATTGCAATGACCAACCGACGTTTTCCTACTATTATGGAAAATCTAGAAAAGATGTTTGAACATATGGGCAAACCTCAGAGCATAAACGCTGACAATGAGTTTAATACAAAGCAGTTTAACAACTACTGTGAAAAAAATAATGTAACCACCTACTTCTCTGACCCTAATGAGATAAACAAAAACGCAATAGTAGAGCGAGTAAATAGAACAGTGGCACAGATGATTCAAAAGTGGCGAACCGCCACAGGTTTGAGAGCATGGTACAAAGTGCTGCCAGACATACAAGATAACTATAATAACACTTTTCACTCTACAATAAAAGCAATACCAATAGATGTGTTTAATAACCAGGATGAAAACAAGCAGGAGTACGTTAGTATTGAGCCTAAAATTAAAGTTGGAAATAAAGTACGTATTTCACTCTACAGAAAGACATTTGATAAAGGTGATCGATTGCGGTATAGTACGGAGTTATATGAAGTGGTTGAACGGGTTAAACATCGCTTTAGATTGCAAAACATTGAAAATAAAACTAACGTAAGAAGGCTGTATAAAGAATACGAGTTATTAGTTGTTAATGATGTTGCTAGTATTACTGCTAAGGAAATAGCTCCTCTAACAGCAGCAAACAACTAATCTCAGCATTATTTGACATTTTGAAAACAGCAGTAATAATTTCATCTTTTTTTGTTGTGTGAATGAGGTTAAAGGTATAGAACTTTTCAATCGCCAAAAATGACTTCTCATATATGACATTATGATTAAAAGCATGAAAAGTAGTAGGATATTGACTAATTAATTTAATCATTGTGACTCCGTTCATTTTAAGTTGTGCAAAAATAGAAACAGTTTTAATTGCTGCAATCTTTATACCGCTTAGAGTTACTAGTTTGGAATCCTCACCCATACCATAATCTTTCTGACTGTAAAGAAATCCTGATTTAGTGAAAACGTTTGCTGATCCTAATGACTTGCCAGGACTATAAGTATATTTAGATTGTGTTAGTATGGTTTCAAGCATAAATCTACATGCGCTGGGGGTACTTGCTTTTACATATCTGAGTTTGTTGTTAGTGAGATAAAGAGGTGGTTCGCATACGATGGAAAGACCGTTACTTTTCGACAACCCTCCGTTTGAGTTTAGTGGCAAGATGATTTGCTCGTTTTCATATTTTAATCCTTTACCTAAAACAGGCTTAATTTTTTGCGTATCTATCTTTAGCGTTAACAGTTCGTCAGATGTTGTCATTGATAGTGGGTCTAAGCATTGTACATTTTTGAGTGAATTACTTGAGGATAGTGTTATACCGAGGTCTTTATTCTTATTTTCTGAAACATATTCCTCTTTCGAACTTTGTAATTGGCTTACCAAGACTTGTGTGCAAGACATGTTTGCTTTTTATACCTATAAATTTAAATCTCTGGGTAAATACTTGGACTACTTTCAATCGGAGCAGAAGGTTGGGTGATAGGTTTCGTATCGTTTGCAATAAGATATATTTTCTCGTTCAGCATCTTGCAGTATTTCTGAAATATACCAATCAGTATTAGATCAATATTTTTCAATCGTTTCGGTTTTTTAATAACAGCAAAAAGGTTTTCAATGATGTTGCATGTCTGATTCAAATACTCAAAACGATTAATAGGCGACATAGCAAGTTTCTCAGTCGTGAGACGGCATCTCTTAAGCTTGACATCGATTGTTTCCTTATCCTCTTTTTTCACTTCTTTCAAATCTCTAACGAAAATTCGGAACTGTTCAAGAATATCGTTAAAGTCGCTTATCTCAGGATAAAGCCTCGAAAATGATGATGACTCCATTTTACCGTAAGTTGTGTTTACACTATAAGGAAGCAAAAAAAATTGTTCTTTTAAGAAGCTACTTATTTGTAACCATCTTATTGACTGCATATCCACCAAGAGCAGTAGCCCCACCAAGAGCCGCTGCTTTAGCCGCAGCTATTCCAGCCGGAATCAAAGCAGCAAGAAATGGTAAAAATCCTCCTGTTTGTTTATCAGGGATTAAATAATATTGATGAGGTATTTTATTTATTTTGATTGGTTGTAAAGGATTCTCGGGTAGCTGGAAATCTTCTGGCACAAATCCATTGCCTAATTTGTGATGAAATGCTTCCTTATGGTTCTTACCCTTAAGAGTTTTTGTATTACCACTATACCTAACTGATGAAGATTTTTTTGTATTAGTAGCATTGATTTTAGTAGCTTTTTTATTGCTTGAACGAAGAGCACCATTACCTGCTTGTGTTTTAATAGTCTGATTCCATCCTGCTCCCTTCTGAATATACAACTTTTCCGACTTCTTTTTTATATCTATCACCTTTTTAAACTTTTTACCTGTAACTTCGAAAGTCATCTGCTGTTCGTCATCAAGTATTTCTTTTGCAACAGTTTTTGCTGCAGAGGTATAAGAAGTACTAGTCACCTCATACTTTTCCCCGTTCTTATCTGTTACGATGAAAGTGTTCATGATTTTTTTATAGCTATATAGGAGGGTAAATAAAAAATGGCGAGCTATGTCGTGGACAACTTCAAGTTTGGGTTTGCCTCTACTTCAGACAAAGGGGTGGGGGAGCTTTTAGACACACAAGTTTGCTGGAAGTTTTCTGACAATAAAAAGTATGTGTGTGATATTAATAATGGATATATGAGGTGCAATCACAATACACTGCTTTCTTCTGAGAATAAAATTATTATTCATCACGGTACTAACATTACTAATAAAGAAGTAAAGACTGATAACTATCGAAATATAGAATCACTACTTGTAGCTCTTAATAAAGCAATAGTAGGAAGTGGACAGTTTAGTGTTTACAATGAGGATAAACGATTTCTTCAGCTAAAGGTTCTGACAAATTACAAAATAGAATTCAGAGACGATAGTCCGATCTTACACACGGGGTTCGAGAAAAAAATATATGAAGCCGGCACTTACATTGCTAAAACATTTTGGAGTAAGTCAGGAAGAAAAGAGTTAGTATACGTTACTCTACCTAATATTGTAAACAGTGGAATGGTGAGGCACATCACCTCCAGTAACACTAATATTTCAAATATAGTAGGGTTACTGGTACTCATGGATGGTAAAGATGATAGTGATTACATAATTATCTCAAGTAATGACTTTGTGGGAGTTGATGTGTCACCACATAGTCAGTTTACTGGTACTTTGAAGCTATTTTACAACACAGGACAGCTATTAGAATTCGACCGAAGTAATCTATTAGAGAATGATGTAAACTTTGAATTATGGTTCTCTATGCGGGCTGTGTAATACAGCATACACACACTGCGCGCGCACACACACACACACACTCTCCAACACACAGCACACCACCAGTTCAAACCACACCTTTTTTTGTTTTTTTTTACTTTTTCTAATATTTGACCAAAATGGGGTGTTTCGTCTGTGAGCTCACAGACGAAAACGCGAAAACGCTAAAAAGGGGTTTTTGAGCAATTTTGAAAAAAATGGTTAATGAAAATAGGCTAGTTTATACTAATTTAGATATGTTTTGACCCTAAAATAGCTAATTTTTAAAATAGTAAGAATTAAATAAAAAATATTATTTTTGTTGGAAATAAAATTGTGCCAGAAAATTGTGCCAGAACTCTCGTATTACCACTACTGACAGACAGACAGACAGACAGACAGACAGATAGACAGATAGACCGAGAGAGACAGACAGGCAGACAAAGGAAAGATATACAGACAAGTGGCGCCGCGGACATCCTGGTGCCGATAGCAACAGCCACCAGTGCAGAGTACACTGTACACACGCACGTGTGTGCCGCGAGAGCTCCCTTGACTGCAACTGACGCAAAGGGATCTCGCCTTCACATACTTCACCGAGGAGAGATACTACCGTCGACGCATACGAGCGGCTTTTAAACACATGCCGGGACTTCGACCGACCGAAAAAGACAACCACAGCAGTTCCCCCGTCCTCACAGGAGGACGCCTGTGAGGCTGTGTGACTTCATCACACCGGTGATGCATACCTCAGCTGGTTGCATCGAACCGTCTCCGTGCTGGTCGTGGAACCGTCCGCGGAGAACACCATGACGTCGTATAAAAATCGACAAGGCGATAAGCTGAAAAGCCACACAACAACAAAACCAGATAAATGCACAGCTCATTAAATTTGAGGAAAAAACCCACAATTAATTAAATCCACTAAAAATTTAAATAAAAATTTTTAAAAATTTAAAAAAAAAAATTAAAAAAAAAATTAAAAAAAAATCTGAAAATTCGGGCAAACCTTGTTCCATCCAGCAATTCGGTCGGATGGGCGTCCATGTCGACGGAGTCATCCACAGCAACGCCAGAAACCCTGACAGAAACGCTAAATAAAAAAGGAGAATTAAATACCGATGGAAAAAATGGGTGGCGCTGGGAGATTTGCGCTGGAAGATTCTTAGAGGGAATTCACTTACTCATGCTCGGCGGTTGAAAGGAGCAAGCTTTCGCCCTTGATAAATCGACTGGAGAAGTATCCATATAGCGTGTCGACCAGGACGTGGAGGCTCCGCATCGGCGTGATCGGGATGAGAAAGAGGACGGCCAGTTCGAGGTGGAAGTCGAGCCGGGTGGTGTAGTCCTGCAGCTCGATCCGGGGGAGAGAACGGTCGTGCCATCGCACCGGCTCGGTGGTGAAGAAGCGCTCCTTGGCTTTGTGACTCTGGGGAGTTGGCAACTTTTCTAGCACGAGATGCTCAAATAAAGCGCTGAAAAGAATGAGAAAAAAACAATTTGATCACACGAATAAGGATTGAAGCATTTCACAATGTTTTAAGTAAATAAATAACAAAATCAATCAATCAATCGATCAATCAACCGTATTCGGCAATTATAAATATCAGTAAATGTTAGCACCGTATTCAAAAGGACGCTTTTCTCTCCTGCCCGTAAATTTTGCCGTACCCGTAAATTTTAACCAGCCCGGGCGGTGCTTATTCAGTTCAGTTCATCAAATCAGCACTGAAGGAGAAATATGCGGAAAAGCACGACTGTCTAATCAATCAATCAATCAATCGATCAATCAATCAATCAATCGAGCATTCAATCGATCAATCAATCAATCATAACGAGTAAACTGAACGAAATGAGCCAATCAGAGAAGAGTGAATCAGATTGAACGTTCAATCGAGTGCAGGGCCATATCGAGGGAGGCGGGGCTTAGCTGTCCCTTGCGATCGGTAAGAAACATTATGAAACAAAATGTTATCTGAATTCGAAGTTTCGCAGCCATGGTTGGAGACCAAAAATAAATAAAACTGATGGGCGAGGGTCACACTTACTCGAAAGTGTCGAAATATTCGCCCGTGGAAGGACTGGGAAAGAGTTCCGTGGCGGGATCCGCGATCTTCGGTAGGTTTTTCTTCTTTGACACCATCATCCCTTTGGGTAGAGGATCAAAATCCACGTCCAGAGAAGAAGTCGCTCCTAAAAGTAGCAGAAAAATCACATTTCCAGTATATAATCCCGTTTACAAATGTCACCCGTAACAGTTTCCGCAGCGAGGCAAAAAAGAAACAGTCGTCATCGACGAGTGCGGGGAATATTGGCCGATCTGAGGGGCTTCTCCCAAGACGGAAAATCGGTTACGACACAAAAGCATCGATCAATCAATCAATCAATCAATCAATCAATCGATCAATCAATCGATCAATCAATCGACCAATCAATCAATCAATCGCCACAATCCCATAACAAACTTGCGAAAGATCGATTGATTGTTTCGCTGACGAACAAAAACCAAAACAACCAGTCGATCAATCAATCAATCAATCAGTCCACAGCAGGGATACACTAGCCCCTTTAATCGACCAATCAATCATGGCCGTTCTCATCCCCGTGATCATCAATCAAACAATGCTATCAAGGTGTTGATGAAAGAATGTAGACGCAATCAATGATGAAGCTAATAGCAAAGTATTGAAGCTAAAACAACTCGAGATAAATTATAACTGACAGACATAATCAATCAATCAATCAATCAACCGATGCATACCTTTGATTTTTCTATTTTCGTTTCAATTGATCGTCAATCGATCAATCAAACGATTCCGTAGTTGATCGTAATTCAACGCCCCGCAATCAAGCAATCAAGCAATCAGTTGCACAATGAGTTTCGAAAAGCAAAAATCTCCTCTTTCCTCACCGGATTTTTTTCGCTCACTCCGTCAGTCCTTTGGATCGAGCTCCAACACTCCGCGTGATCAACAGATGTATCCAAAATCAAACGTAGGTACCACTCAGCCTTGACTCGATCTCATCTCTGAGGTTGAGTCGCAAAAACTTTTTCGTGAAAACGAAAAAAACTTCAATTTTTCCCGCTGAAAATGAATTTTCAGGCGTGAGTCTCGAAATTTTCACCTGAAAAAATGTCAGCGACGGGATTAAGGACCGCGAAAAGGGTGATCTTCGCGAAGACCCACACCAACGAGAAGCACAGGAGAGAAAATGCGGTTTGAAGATCCCCGCGCGCTTCTCAAAGAATAATGTGATGCGTGCAAAACGGAAGGAATTTCTCTCTTCGGTTTCGATCGCTTGATTGATTGTCAGTAGTGTACAATGCTTTCCCGGCGGCTGTCGTTTGAGCCAATGACGTCAGGGCATCCAAGCTGATTGGCCAATTAGTTTTTCAATAGACCAATCAAAAACGTGATGTTTGAATTCCCTTCCTTGTTTATTTGTGAACTTCCTTTCGGATTCCGTATTCTTGATTCGCGTCGGACCTGTTCATCGGTTTGTTAGTTTTAGTTTTTAAAGGTGGAAGCGCCTATTGGGTACCACAGAGTAAGACACATGAGTTGAATTGCCGTCCTTTGTTTAGTTGAGTTGATTGATTTCTTCATGAGTTATTCATCTTACATTGTAAAGAATTGATTGATTCGTTGATTGAACAGATATTTAACTGGACTCGCTTAATCTCTCTAGGCTTGGGATGGGTGCTTGATTGATCTGTTTATTTATACAACACAATCGTATTCTTGCGCCGGTGTCGCCATCTGTCTTCCCGGCTGCTATGGAGACAACTTACCGTCTGTCTTCTGAAGCGTCAACGGATTTACTCGTGAAGGCTACAAAGCTCTCTTGCGTCGGGCAATGGATCCTTCTTCTCCACTAACAACCAGCCTATCCACGGAAGAAAACTTACTCATTAGAACGGGCTGCCGGATTCTGGAGTCGGAGTGCAAGCAGTCGACGTTCCGGTTTTGGGGCAAGGTCTACGGCACGCAAAATGACTACTACATCGTGCAGTCCACCATCATACACCCATTCCAAATGCCCACTACTTATTACAGGTAAAGCATTAAGTGTACCCGACACAGACACAGACACAGACACACAGGCACAGACACCAACACAGACACCAACACAGACATAGACACAGGCACAGATACAGACACAGACACCAACACAAAGACAGACACAGACACAGACATAGACATAGACACAGAAACACAGACACAGACACACAGACACAGACACACAGACACAGACATAGACATAGACACAGAAACACAGACACAGACACACAGACACAGACACACAGACACAGACACAGACACAGACACAGACACAGACACAGACACAGACACAGACACAGACATAGACACAGACACAGACACAGACACAGACACAGGTACAGACACAGACACAGATACAGACACAGACACAGACAGTACAGTACAAGTACATCGCCTTGGATGTTTTTGGGTGTAGCCGGGACGCAAGGATATGGCAAACCTTACCAGCAGTCAAGCCATCGCTGCGAAAGACCTCACCGCGGTTGAATGGGATGTTCACTGGGGATCCGACGTTTACGAGTAATTTTATTGAATACCATTATGCTGGTGAAAATTACTACGAGCCATCAACGGTAAGTTAATTAAAACTCTAAAGACCATCTTGGCAAAGCGCCTCGTTCATTCTATGGTAGACTTAAAATTTCAATCCATCGATCAATCGATGTAGAAGCTATTGCTCATCTGCCTAGCTGCTGAAAGGAGGCTGGGCAATTCTGAATCACTACTCAATAGTCCCGTTTCTTTGAATTTTCCCTTTTAATTTCAGACAAGTGTGAAGGAAGAGGAACGTCTGGCTTATCTGGTCTATTGCATAGACAGCGAAGGGTTTCTTATACCGAAGGGCTCCTGCGGACTGGACGAGAAAGGCTTCCTTGTGACGAATCCAGCGTACGACGGTATTTAGCAAACATGTTATGCAAGGCTTGCAAGCCAGACAAAGTTTAGCGACAGCACGAATCGACGATGTAGCTCAACAGTTGTACGTCTATGTTTCAGGGATGACACACGAGCAATGCCGACATTTGTCCAGCTATTTGCTGTATCAGCCGTTTAGTGTCCAGAAAACTGGGCCGGGTTTTGAGGATATTGGCATAGCTGATCCCGGACACAATGTACTGAAGCCTTTGAGCGATACTCTGCCCCAGGACGTGGTCAATCCCTATGGTTAATCTCGATCAGCAGCCAGCCAGACAGACACACAGACACACAGACCCACAGACACACAAACACACAGACACACAGACACACAGACACACAGACACACAGACACACAGACACACAGGCACACAGGCAGGCACACAGACGGACCGACAGACACACAGACACAGAGACACAGAGACACACAGACACACAGACACACAGACAG
>LRSR01000531.1:0-11989 GCA_001579985.1 Hypsibius dujardini
ATGCAGGAAAAAGAATTAATTTAACTTTCTGCTTGAACTGCAAACTTTAAAAACCTCTGAAATCAATCGATCCAATTTTGTTAGGCAGTGGCCATATTACAGCGCTTTCCGAGTAAAGCTATTTAGCTCGGCGAGTGCCTACTGCCATGCACAAACCGATCAAGAGGCTTAACTCAAGTAGCGCCATTATATGTTCCGTGCGTATTAGGTGGGTGTCCGTTCTAGGAAGCCATCCTCGTACCACAATGCTGCTGCACATACGACAGCAAGCCTTGAAAACGGTCACCCCTACAAAACTTCTTCGAATAAAAATTCGGAACTGACGTGGCGACACGGCCTTCAAGATTCAGAGCTCAGTGATAATCGAAAAGTTTTGCTTACGTGTCATTTCTCCAGTTGAGGCTAGAAATTATTTTATCCTTGTTATGGTCCGAGACACGTTCACTTTTTGCGTTGTTTACAATTCGCCTCGTTTTTCTAACAACACGGTGACTCACTTCGTGGCCGGCTTTATCAATTGATCGATCAATTGATTGATTGATTGCAAGAAACAAACCATGGCTGGAGACGGGGAAAAGGACAAGCGCTATGCGGATATTACCCTTGCCTTCAAGGGCAAGTTCGGAAAGGACCCCGACTTTCTGGCAATCTCACCTGGAAGGGTCAATCTCATCGGTATGGTTAAGGGACATGCGAGTGCTTGATTGAACTCTTGTTAGTGTTCGAATTGATTGCCTGCGATTGCACACATGCAGTAAGGATCGATTGGTTGATTGCTTGCTGTTTAATTTGGTTGATATTCGTTTGATTGATTGATTGGTTGACTTGACGGAAATTCCACTACTAGTATTGGATTCGCTCTAGCGCTCGCTGTCCATTCCATATGTCTGTCTGACTGTCTGTCTGTCTGTCTGTCTGTCTGTCTGTCTGTCTGTCTGTCTGTCTGTCTGCTTGTCTGCCCACCGGTTTATTATAGCTCGATCCTCCACCAAACGAAAGACTCGCGGTTTGGGATTCCCTTCCTGCGGCAACGGAGTGACCGAACCGATCTCCGCAAAACTGAAGCCAATACGGTAGATTCCCCTTATCGCTTCTGCGTTCTTATCGAACCCGGCGGCCAGACCAAGCGGTGAATTCAATTCCATCCCGCAAAACTCGGTTTTCTGCAAAAGAACCAAAAACGATTGTATAATAAGAAAAATAATAAGTATTAATAATTGAAAATACATGTGACAAGATCTTTATATTCTTCAATCTTTCAATTAGGACTACAACATAAGCCGTAAATTGATTGTTCGATTAACCAGTTGGACTGGCAAACGACAAACGTCAATGCAGCCTATAGCTTGATTGATGAATTAACTGGTCGCACCAGTAAGCGGCACACATCAATGCAACCTATCGCTTGATTGATAATTCAACTGGCCACAACAGTAAACGACACACATCAATACAATCTATCGCTTGATTGATGAATCAACTAGTCGCACTAATAAACGACACACATCAATACAGCCTATCGCTTGATTGATGAATTAACTAGTCGTACTGATAAACGACACTTATCAATACAACCTATCGCTTGATTGATAATTCAACTGGCCACAACAGTAAACGACACACATCAATACAATCTATCGCTTGATTGATGAATCAACTAGTCGCACTAATAAACGACACTTATCAATACAATCTATTGCTTGATTGATGAATTAACTGTTCGCACTAATAAACGACACACATCAATGCAACCTATCGCTTGATTGATGAATTAACTAGTCGCACTAATAAACGACACTTATCAATACAACCTATCGCTTGATTGATGAATTTGCTGTAATAAACTCCACTTGAGTTTCAGCGTGGCTTATTACAAACGTCTTGATGCTTTGCGTCCGGAATTTGTATTTTAAAGAGATAAAGTCTTACTAGTCGTTTAGACTGATAACTGCATCGCGGAACAAGTCCATAATGGCAGGCTTTCACCATCAAGTTATGGCCGATTTCTCCGTCCGGAATGAAAGTCCTCCCAAGCGGCATCAAAACTTCCCTGTAAAACTGCTCATGCCCGGTCCACGTGAGGTAGCCGAATAAAGCCGCATGACCACCGGTCACGGCGATGGCGAATGATTTGGCTTTCTGGAAAGCAAAACACGACATGCAAATATGGAGGGAAATGTCCCAAGCGTGCGTGTGATTGATTGGTTGATTCAGCGAAACTTTGATTGACGAATTTGTTCAAGTGGCTGATTCGATTGATTGCTTGATTGCTTGGTTTTCTTGATTGCTTAATTGCTTAATTGCTTGATTGCTGGATTCGCTTGATTGCTTGATTTGCTTGATTCGCTTGATTGCTTGATTGCTTGATTGTTTGATTGTTTGATTGTTTGATTGTTTGATTGTTTGATTGTTTGATTGTTTGATTGCTTGATTGCTTGATTGCTTGTTGAATCGATGAAAAGTTTGTATTGACTGTTGCGCTTACCGGAGATAAGAAAGGCATAATGCCTAGGTATGTGAGTAAACTCTATCTGTTTAGCTCGCGCGTGATATTACAGAGCGGCAAATTGGCAAAAGAATTAATGCAAACAGTAAAAATGTTCATTCCGCAGAAATAAAGAAGCGTAAAGGTACGTGAAGGAACACGTCGAAAAGGAGAGCGAACAAGTTGAAGAGTGAAAGAACCGGTCGTGAGACTGAAAGAACAATGCGGAATAGTAAAAAAACAGCAAAATTGTTGAGGAATAAATTGAATGAAGAAGGAACAAATCGGGTAAATAAAGGAACAAATCGAGTAAATGAAGGAACAAATCGGGTAAATGAAGGAACATCTTCTTTCCCGCTTACGAAAGTAAGCTTCTTAATCGGACAGCCATGGTTTTTCATTTCCTTCGGCAGTTTCAACGATTTATTTTACCTTTATTTCGTTTTGCATATTGAAAAATTTATTCACAAATTAAGTCCTCTGAAATTATAATTTGTCACTCGGACATTATTCAATGAAAAAATTGTCCCTCGGACATTATTAAAATAAAAAAAACCGGTGCATATGCAGTGCGCGGCACACTCATTCCCAAACGTGCAATGCACTGTGCATGCATATGCAGTGCGCGGCACACTCATTCCCAAACGTGCAATGCACTGTGCACTGTGCCAACGGTTACCAGAAAATATTAAAATAACAATAAATCCTATTCCCTATCTCGCCTGCTTGTCTTCTTTTATCTTCGCGTCCGTTTTGGAGGAAAAAATTTGAAAAGGTAAATCTGGATTATGGGAAGAAGTTTCAGTGTTTCGACAATTCCATTTCATTCGTTCATCCGATTTCATCGAATTTTGCATGAGGAGTGGTGGTTGATTGCTTGATTGGCGACGTTTTTTTTATGGTTTGGCTTTACTGTCTGTTTGGTCTTTGAGGCGGTCATAGGATTAGTTAGGAGTTTAAAAATTTAATTAGGGAACCATTTTAAACTGTTCAATTAATAACGTAGGCGTAGGTTAACTGACTGCTTCGGATTTCAGATGGACATGAAGTTTTACCACCAAAAACGTTTCTAATTAATCAATCTATCCCTGCCCGTCATGCGACAAATTTCTCAATGTCAAACTCTAAAATGTTTCTAATCAATCAATCTATCGCTGCCCGTCATGCGACAAATTTCCCAACGGCTGACATTTCAAACTAAATCTAATTCCCATGTTCAATCATTATTGAAATACTCTTTTTACCAGCTGGTGCGGCTTTACCACTAATTAGACTAACTGATTTTTTCTTTCCAGACAATTTTAGTGATTTTGGTAATTTAGGAGACATCGCTTTCTAGGAGGGCGAGCACTACTGATGATTTTATTTGTCCCTTTTTGGCGCTTTTTTCGCCACTGGGCACCGGTTGATTGAGCAAATTGTATTCCCTCTGATTTTAAGATCTACCGTAATCGCTGGACAGAATTTTCGAGGAATTACGAATTAAGTTCAAATTTGTCCCGGCGTGCAAATTTATTCCCTTCTGCGTGTGGCAAATAAAGGCAAGCGGCCAAAATTTCGACCGTTTAATAGCAAAAAATGAAGTTGAAATTACAACTGTTTTTGTTTTGTTTTTTTTTAGATTGTGATTACATTTTGTTATAGTGAGACACGATACCAGAATGGGACGCGGCGGGAAAGCTAGGAAGGCACGGCAAGCCCGACAGCTACGGAGTCGAGAATGTGTTGAAGGTAAGGATCGATCGATTGATTGATTGATTGGTTGGGTTGTTTGCGGATTGCCGTTTTTTCTCGTCATTTACCAACTGGATTTTTTTCGATTCACAGATCTCACCAGTTCCGTCTCAAACGGCGAATGCGCTCAGTAAGTTCACAATAACCCGCATGTGCGCATGTTTTATTGCAGTCGAATTTAGTGCTGTCGTTGCCGACTTTGTCACAAGCGATTGATTCTTTGATTGTTTAACATTATTCTCTCAACCTATTTCGTGTTGGTGGAAAAATCGAGGGACAGTAATGGTTGATTGGTTGATTTTATTCCAATTTTTAACTGTTTAATCTTCTTCTGTTTTGACTTTCTTCACCTACATTTTTTCAAATCGATTTTTCTTCGACATCCTCCATCGATTGTCGATCGCCAGATTCAAAATAACGTAAACTGTGATATAATTGTATTGGTTTTATTGTGAGATTGATTTTAACGTAAGGTTGTGAATTATTCATGTTCATAATAAATCAAATTTTATTCTTTTAAAATTAATTCGCTTTTCTTTGGCTGAAAATTGTGATTTCACCTTCAGTTCGAAATGGTTCCGATCGTTCCTTTTTTTGTTTTTTTGTTTATGTTTTACTTTTCAATCGCAATCATTAATTTTTTCGCATTCTTTTTGCACGTCGTAGACCTGGAAAACTGGAAATTACCCTTCCAGAATCTGGTTATTCATCTGCGGAATCTTCTTCCGATCTTTCGAAGCCAACCACCCCGGACAAAGAGTGTCCCACCGATCAAATCTGCAATGGTAAGTTCTCTGTTGAAGCGAACTTCTGATCAAGGGAACGCTTGAGCGCAAACTATTTTATGTCGATGTAATTGTCAGTGTTCGCTTCGATTGTAGAACTGAAATCCAAGAGTCTGCCGGAAGAAGAAGAGTCCGCGAGTCTATCCCAACAGACAAAGAAGCAAAATCGCCCACAGAAGAAGGAGCGAATTCGTCTGCAACAAGCGGAGAGGGTGCAGGCTCGGCTGCAAAAGAAGAAGGAACGGGCCCTTTTGCGGCAACGGGAAGCAGATCTTCTGGTTGAATACGTAAGAAACAAGCTCAATGGCAATCACGCTAACAGGCAAGCAGACAGACAGACAGATAGACAGACAGTCAGATAGTCAGACAGTGAAGCAAGCAGACAGACAGGCAAGCAGGCAGACAAATCTTTGTCTTTCGGCAGGGACAACTGGAAAAATTACTGCAGATCCAGCGAAAGCGCCAGCGAGAAGAGGCTGCCGCGATTGGAGAAGCCAGTGGTGACCAGGCTTTGGAGTCTCGACCGCGGTACACTGGCCCGTTCTCTCCCTTCATTTCGCCGGCACAGTTCTCTGTGGATATTGCCCGTTTCTGCAAGGAGCACACCTACCAACGGCTCGCCATGACACTTATACTCTTGGGACCTCAGTATCTTGATGTAAGTTTAAATAACTCTTTGTATTGTAGAAACTCTTTGTATTGTAGTATTTTTATTGTGAATATTTTTTGCTTATTTTGCATTACACTTTGCAGGAGATTGTGGACACAGCTATGATTGACCGGAAGCGCTACAGGGGAATTAACCTTGCTCAGTTGCAAAACGTGCAGGCGGTTGCTCTTCTCGTCCTGGATTTATGGCACATCAACCACTGGAACGCGGCACAAGTCCGTTTCATCTTTTCCATCTCTCGTTTAGTTTCCGAGATGGCAATTTCATCAACTACGTAACATTCAAAATTATTTTAGAAATTGAAAAAGTTGAAATACAGATTTGAAATCTAAACTGGAAACGTTTTTTCATCTGCATGTTTAGTTTTGGTTTATTTATTAGGAGAAAATAGAAGAGCTCGAACAGATTCGAAAGAAGAAGAAAAATTCTCGCACCACTTTGTGTTATGGCCCGGAGCTTGATTGATTGATTGATTCGTCAATCACGTTCCGAAATTTCGATTTTTTTGATCCCGATCAAAGTAAAAACCTCGTTTTTTTGGAAAACATTTGATTCCAAGATTGAAACTGGCCCATAGCTCCGCCCCCTGCCAACCAAAAAAAGATTCTGCTGATGCCAATCAATTCTAAATCAAATTTGAATGGAAGGATATAAAAAATCTTCCAAAAAAATACATTTTCATTTGTCGGGATAAAAAAAAATTGAAATTTCGGAAACGTTGTTGATTAATCAATCAATCAAGCGCGGTCATAACACAAAAAGGTGCGGGAATATTTTTACTGAAACCACGGAAGGGATTTTGACCCCGAGACCCCAATGTAAAATTATGAATTGACTAATTTGTGGTTATTTATTTATTTCTCTCGTGGTTTTGTACTGCAGCTCATCAACGGCTGCGTGGCGGAAGATAAAGTGGATGGACGGGAAGTTCCGGTGCCTGGCTGGCAGAAACCTCCGGCGGACCGTTTGACTGAACTCTTTCGACTGTGCGCGGACAGGACCTTTGAGCGTCTTGGTTTAGTAGAGCTCCTGCTCGGATACGACTTTCTCTTGGTACGCCCAATTACAATATCATACATTAAAATATATTTTTAATGAATAAAAATTTCAAATATTTTACAAATTTTAAAAATTTCGAAAATTTTGCAAGTCTCCCTTGTACTTCCAGGTTTCGATACATTGAAGTGTGAATCATAATAACAAAAATTTTCAAACTCAGTATTTCGAAGAAGGAGATTTGCATTAAAGCGCAGACAAAAAAAAACTGAAATTAAATTTGTTGAATTTCAAATTGCAGAGTTAAAATTTAAAATTGTGTTCTCATCGAGTTATTTTTTGAATTTAAATATCCACCAGTGTTATTTATGTGAATGCCTGTCTGTTTCCTTTTCTCAGAGATAATTGTCCTGTGGAAAATGTTTTGGTATTGTCAGACACGAAAGTGTTGTGCTTGCCTGTGTAATTAAAATGGATCGAATTAGCCAACTGTTTTCTTCCTTTCCAGGAGATGTTCGCTGCTAGTGCCGATGACTTTCCCGACTTCCCACCCGGTAGGATTCTGGAAATGCAGAAGATGGCCCAGAAGGTGGCGCGGTACGCGGAAGTGGTCAACGATTGCGCCAAGGTGTCAACTTGCCACCCTGCTAGGTTATGTCTGCTAGAAAGTGGAGACTGATGTCTGCAAATATGTTCCTCTCAATTACAGATCCTCAGCTATAATGGCGAAGATTTTAAGGTACTATTATTTGCACTCGCGGGCAGACATACAAAAACAAGCAGGTAGAGGGACAGACAGACAGACAGAATGACAGACAGACACACAGACAGACAGACACACAGACAGACAAACGGAAAATGCGGAAATGCGGAAAACGGCTAAAATTCATCTGGCCCGAACTTTTGAAGACGCCTTGTCACAGCGCAGTGAAGTTCATCTTCAAACTGAAATATCTTTCCCCGCAGGGACTCTTTTAATTTAGGAACAGAAATATGTCGGGCTATTCTGATTCAACTCGAAACTTTGTGCAATTGTGTTTTGTTTATGGAACATTGCCAGTTCTGATTCCTTTCAGTATGCCGTTAAATAGATTGTTTTTCTGGCTTCAGGACCGTCCAGAGAAGCCTGAGCGCACCCGAATTCTTCAGTCGATGGCCGGCGGTCAATTCGGGATTGAGAGAGCACCGTACATCAGGGAATTCAGCGAATACAAGTCCCCTGCGGTCTTCTCTGCTGATATCGCTCGCTTCTGCCGGAACAACACATACGAACGGCTCGCCATCACGCTCGTGCTCCTCGGGCCACACTACCTTGAAGTGAGTTCCTTTGAAATCCCTATCGACGACAAAGAAACTTAATCAGCAATGTCTTAACATCAAGCTCTTACTAAATGAATTTGCTTTGTTTGGAGGAAATTGTGAATACTGTGTTCACCGACCGCGGCCGATACGTCGCGCTAAATGATGATCAACTGAGCAATGTTCACCGTTCGGCTCTCCAAGTTCTCCACAACTGGAAGGCAAAGGGATGGAAATCGGCACAGGTCAGTTTAATCTTTCAATATTTCTTGCGATTGGCTGAATTATTAAACTGGCTTTTCCTGGTTTGTTGGTGCAGCTCATCAACAACAGTGAAGAGATGGACCAGGTTGATGGGAGGGATCTTCCCGTGCCAGGCTGGAACCATTCTCCAGTGGAACGGCTGACTGAGCTTCTTCGATTGTGTGCGGAGAAGACCGAGGAACGAGTGGGCTTGATTGAACTGCTGCTCGGCTACGATTTCGTCCAGGTTAAACTAACCCTCTTGTCTGTCTGGACATCTGCATATTGTCTGCTTGTCTGCCTGTCTGTCTGTCTGTCTGTCTGTCTATCTGTCTGTTTGTCGTTTGCTGTTTGTCTGTCTGTCTGTTTGTCAGTCTGTCTAACTCTGCTCTGCGTGGACTTTTAGGAGATTACCGACGCCTCTCAGATGGACTTTCCTGACTTTCCACACGGTCGTATTTGGGATATCCAGGAAAGGGCAATGAAGGTGGCGTCATATGAAGAACTTGTGAATGATATGGCAGAGGTTGGTCTACCACTTGTACTGACGCAAACATCATTGGAAGAAAAAAATCCTTGTCCATTCGCGGTTTAGCACCCACCCAGACGCTAAATAACACCTGGGCTTTCTGCATGGTTCCAGTACTTGGAAATTTTTTGAGGCACTGTGAATTTGTGATACCGTCTGTGCTATACCGTCTGTACCGGTTCGGTACCCCTGGCCGGTTAGATACCCCTAGCCGGTTAGGTACCCCTGGCCGGTTAGGTACCCCTGGCCGGTTAGGTACCCCTGGCCGGTTAGGTACCCCTAGCCGGTTAGGTACCCCTGGCCGGTTAGGTACCCTTTACCGGCACCCTGCACTCTTTATAATATTGATAAAGAAGATTCTCAAAAAAAGAACCGGCTAGGGTACCGAATCGGCTAGGGGCACCTAACCGGCCAGGGGTACCGAACCGGCCAGGGGTACCGAACCAACCTAGGATATTGCATTTTTTCAAATTCTGATGAGTAAGCCGTACGGAAGGATAGCTACCGTGAGGGTCGAGCTACTTGATAGGTCGACCAGCCAGCAGGCCCTGACCTAATTTGTTCAGCTCTGAAGTAACTCTATTCGTCCGTCTAACTCATCCCAAAACTATCATATCTTAGAACGGTTCGGTACCCTTGGCCGTGTCGGTACCGTTAATAAGTTCGGTACCCTTAACAGGTTAGATACCCTAAGGTTGGTTCGGTACCCTTTGACTGTGTCCGGTACCCTGTTTGTTTACATTCGTTTAAAACCAACTTCGTTCTCCCTTCATCGTTTGGAAATTAATAATAATAATAATAATTTTGGAAATTACATTTGATTCATTCTTCTATGAAAAGGCCCCAGGCTACGGCTACCACACTTCGCACAGAGTAAAATTATATACTGTGCACAGGGATCCTTTATAGGGATCGAGAAAATTCTAAGTCCAGAAACCAGTAAAGTATGGCCCAGACTGGGTAAAACCTGAGCCTACAATACAAGTCTACGACAGACTTCTCCTACTAGGGAACCTGTATGGCGTGGGCAATTGGATTTTTTTCTTCCAATGATGTTTGCGTCTTGTACTGGGCAGCCACTAATCTGACTGAGACTACATCCGCCTGTTCTAGATTTTGGACTATGAAGAGGCCAGTGTTGACGGGACGTCCGACGGACCTCAGCTGGACATGAAACTTTTTGCTCAGATCACAAAAAAGATGACGCCTGTCTGCCGTTTTTAGAGCTAATGATGACTCATTCTTTTCTTTCCAAAGATGTTGACCAAAGACTGGGATGTTGCAAACCGAATTGTTGTCTGATTTCTTTCTCGGCTTTCTCATCAGAGAAGAAAATCTTCTCATTGGGGTTCTTTCTACTGTGTTAACGTTAGAAAATCGGTATCCGAAGTCTCTTGCAAACAAGATCCGAACCGCTCGTACCGTAATCTCCCGATCTCAGGGGACAGTTAAGCCCCATCCCCTGCAATCATTGGTTGACTGTTCAATTGGATTCACTGTGCCGTGATTGATTGAAATTTAAGAGCAAATTGGCAGCGGTTGATTGATTGATTTAGCGAAATTTCTTAACGTACACATTGGATCAGTTGATTGATTGATTGTAGGTTAACAATAGCAAACGGTCATGAACAGATAAGATCTGGGGTGGATCAAATTAACTGGTAGGGCAAAAAAGTGTCCCTTGAGATCGGGGGAATACGGTACCCAACCAAATCAGTGTTGTTTAGATTAGCTTAACTCTGAGTGACAGTCAGCTTACATATTCTTCCTTCAAACTCGATTTGCTCATCGAGCATTTGGACTTTATTGATGCGCTTTTTTTGCTTTGATTCTCTTACAGAGCCGTAAAATACAAAGCAAAAACAACTTTTGAAATTGAAGTAAACAAGCCATCGCGAACAGAATGAAAAAATTGAACTCGCTAGGAAGATGTTTTGAATCCCTATTGGCAAAATGCCAGCTGTTGTCAGGTTGTTGTCAGGAGGCGCAACAGCGCCTCCTTGCGGTACAGCACTATTCGGGCAGGGAAAGTGCCAAATGAACCCTTGTCATATCAACTATTCAAGTTAGGTACTTTCCCTATTTAAGCCAGCAGTGGAGCTGGAGATGCAGGAATTCAATTCCAATCGAAGAGTGGTTTTGGAGACTGGCCTTGGGTTTTCATGAGTGGAAGTGGAACACAAATGGATGGTGCCTTATTCAGTCTGTTGGGTTTTTTTTTGCTCGGTACTCGATTCTCGGCACTTGATTTGTAATTGCTCGTGTGGCTTGAAATATGGGTATGTGATCAGTGAATCAATTCCTTGCAAGGTGCTGTCACTTGTCATTTTCCATATGCAGATTGGCCTGCCGGTTTGGAAAAAACGTCGGACGATGTCAGGCTGATTCAGGCGTATGAAAATCACACGCTTGAGTACCGCGAGAGGCTCCTACGGCGACACCTTGGCATTACCGAAGCCCTACTCAAGGACAAGGACAATGTGAGTACGGGTAAAGTGGGCCGAAAATCATTTTGGTACCAAAGGAGTTGTGTGTCAGGGTTGGTCTGAAAACGTGGCATTGCCAATGGCAGTGGCGATGGCAATGGCATTTCAGCATTGCGGTATTGCAGTCTACTTAGAAATTGACCTTTACTGAACACTGATCAATTTCAAGTCATGACACTTATTACTTGACCAATATTTCAGAAAAAAATTAAGTCGATTGCAGTAGTATTCCAAAAAGAAAACAATTCGATACATTGTTCGTAGTGAACTCTGGACCGTGAATCAAAAAGAGACCGAATAAAATACTGCGTAAGAATACTGTATAATTTGGGTGAAAACACGGGAACATATTACACGCGTAAATTGCCACGCGTGTCTGATTGATTCAAAGAATGGAGCACAACACAAGACTGATCTATTGATTGTTGATTTGACGCGCTCCGTCATTAAAATTTGATTGTTGATTCGTTTAGCGTCTGAAACAGGATTTCTTCCACTGATTTCTTGATTTATGACTGTTACCATTTTATTTTTTAACGAGACCTCCCTAAGATGAGAAAGATTAAACATTACTCGGAGGAAAAGAGAATGCGGATCTTGGATTGTTTTCGGCGTTCGATGTTGCCCCAAGGAAAATTCGCCATATCCTTAAACATACTGGAGAGATGGCTGCAGTTGTTAGGTCTACCAACCGTCAGTTGGATAGTTAACAAGTTTATTAGACTGATAGTAAAGACCGTTAGAGAAATAAACTGGAAGAAA
>LRSR01000532.1:0-15899 GCA_001579985.1 Hypsibius dujardini
TCGATGACTACTTGAAAAGAAAGATATTTAACAAATTCTCCTTGTTTATTATCATGTGCCAGGCAGCAGGGCTTGACGTTCGCGAGTCGCATTATATTATTGGCGTGAAAAAAAGTAGTCACCGCTAAGGGAAGGGGAGCGAACTTTTAAGTGGCGCTCTCGATGGTCGTTCGCTTTTGATTCACGAATTATACTAACAGACAGACACCCTTGCTCGTAATGGTGGTGCGTCTGTCTGTCTGTGTACTCTCTGTATGCGTGTTTGTAGGTCGTAAAAAATTCCGGCAACCTCGCCCTTGAGGACAAAGTCCGGATAAGTTTAAGTTTATATACGAATGATTATTGCTTTGTTGTTTGTCATAATACGTGCCACAGACGCGGAAAAAAATATTCTTTTGACCGATCATTCCGATCCGAGGGAAATTTTGTCGCCAATACATAGTTCTCCTTCCTTCCGTGATGTCTGAATTGTCCAGGTGCGCGCTCGTTTACGAGATATTTCGCAGCAGTTGCGAATATTATTTCCCTTTTGTGCAGATGGCTTTATTCCATTACTTCGTACAACATTACTTCTGTCTGCGTGCATCTTCTCACAATTCAGTCAGTCAGTCAGTCAGTCAGTCAGTTGGTCCAGTTCGGTTGGTTCGATCGGTTGGTCCGGTCCGTTGGTCCGTTAGTTGGTCCGTTGATTGATCCGGTTGGTCCGTTGGTTGGACCAGTTCGGTTGGACCAGTTGGTTCGTTGGTTGGTCCGGTTCGGTTGGTCCGTTGGTTGGTCCGTTGGTTGGTTCGTTGGTTGGTCCGGTTGGTCCGTTGGTTGGTCCGGCTTCCGTTTTGTGTAGTAGTAGTAGTAGTAGTTACCCTTATCTTTTCACTCATCGCCAGACGACACGTGTTGAAAAAAGCCCCTGTGATAACGGACACTTTTGAAGCATTATTAATTCCGCCGTGAGGCTTTCGATGGTCAAGTATCAATTTGTTGAGGTGGGCGTGCGCGAAATCGCGCTCGAGTTCATATTTTTTGAATTGTTTCAACTCGTATGAAGCTTTTTTTGTAGGATGTAATGAATGTAATTACGGAGTTTATGGTTCTTTTTTGTGCGGGCATTCCTCGTGATGGAGAGACGAAGAGATTTGCTACAAGCGCAAAGGCGTAACAAATTGTGATGAAGCGCGGCAATTAATTATACCTGATGTGGTCGAAACGACCGCTGTGCATATTTTCTTTCTCGTTCATGTGGAACGAATCGTAAAGGCAGGCGAAATGGTACAGTAGATATTACCAATTATTAGAACCAATATAACGCGTTTTTTAATTTTGTTTGTCACGACCTGCCTTAGTGTCGGCTGAATGGTTTTTCAGTTGGTCTGTGACCAGCCGACAGGACGTGCATGTTTCGTCAGTGTTAATTTGCTTTTAGTTGATCAAATAGCAGCAGCAAAGAAACTTTCAAAGCATATACTCAGAGCAGTGTTTTTGCCCAAATTTCATGACTGACGCGTAACGTGTTTGTGGATTCCAAATTTGCCGCCGTTTTAAAGTATGTTTTGAAAGTTTTTCGCTTGGACAGCTGAAAGCGTCGGAACCGGCTTTTTCCTCTTTGTGCCTAAACTGAACCGTGTCCTTCCCATTGACCACTGTGTGATAATGATAGGCTAAAATTAATTTCCATAACTTCTGCCGCGACCGTTTACAAACCGCCACAGGCATTATAAATACCACAGATCCCCTGGTCAGTTCTGATGTCTCCTGGTCAGTTCTGATGTCTCCTGGTCAGCTCTGATGTCCCCTGGTCAGTTCTGGTGTCCCCTGGTCAGTTCTGGTGTGCGGTACGGAAGACGCTATCAGATTACCTTCCTGCGTGACGTTTTCCCATTAATAATGCCGGTTTCCGTCCATATAATATACAGCTTTCAGGCAGGAAAGATCCCTGGATAAACAATCCATCCCGCCTACCTCCTTGCCGTGTGTGTGTGTGTAACTGTGTGTGGCGATGTGATTTCCCGGCAATCTTGTGGAAACTTTCCCGTAGGCTGCTGTGTTAGATCCGCCGCCATGGAATGTATAATCCATTCAACAATCCCCGTCGCTTGGTATTGACGGCTGACATCTTCGGGTAGCTCTCGATGGTTCTGCAGCTCAGAGTAAATAGATGGCAGAGAGACAGACAGAAAGACAGACAGAAGACAGACAGGCAGACAGACAGACAGACACAAAGACAAACAGACAGACAGACAGACAGACACACGGACACACAGACAAACACACAGACACGCAGACACGCAGACACGCAGACACGCAGACACGCAGACACACAGACACACAGACACACAGACAGATAGATAGATAGATAGATAAATAGACAGACAGACAGACGGAGCAGTTCGTGCTTGGGAATGAGACTGTCACACGTAGGGTAGAATTGCTTGGCGTAATGGACGATAATTGATCGTAATTGTCGTGTTTTTAGCCAAAAAGGGCGTGAACTGGCACGTTTCATTACGAGTCGTCATGTTTCCAGCGAATTGATAATTAACTTTACGGGCTTTAGGGCAGCGATTTAGGTCTGCTGCAGACAAATATATCTGACACACTGACGGGTTTTTGAGGAGCCATGTTTGTGGCGCGACAGCATTTCCGATTTGGAGCGCCCTCTTGACAAAAGATTATGCCGGTTTGGGATGGGCAATATGGCATTAATAATGCAATTACGAGTGGGGGAAATCTGACCACCATTGGGAAAATTGCTATCCATTTTGGGAATCTAATCAGATTTCCACTGATCCCATTTGAAGGACTGCCCACGATGGGAGTCAGAGGGAGACGAGGCCTCGCTTATGATGGTCAATCTGGACATTCATAACACGTGCTTATTTCGGGAATTATTGGTCGGAGCATATGCTCGGCTTTTATTTGACTGCCTTGTTTATACCGATTGAATCGAGTTCTCGTCCGATTATCCTCCAAATATCTGACCTTGTTTTGCTCCAACAGAAATCAGACATTCACAGAAAATATTTGTACTTTAGCAGTTCTTAGATTATTCTGCTTACAATACGTACCTATTCATAAAAAAGACTAAATTAAAAAACTAAATACTTAAGCCATACGCAACGTTTTACAACCTTCATACAACGTTTTATTCATTTTAATTTTTTATAGTGCCTTTTTAATGCCAGAAGCTGGGAATTTTAATGTGCCTACCACTACATTAAAAAACACCTTTTTTATTACTTTTAGGCATGGAAAGAAATTGCTTGAATTCGCTGATCGGAATTGATTTTAATACCATGCTGAATGATTGATGATATTTTGCCGTCTCATGCGATTGAGTCCACACACAGTAGCCCTCTCTCTGGTCAATGGTTGTCAATGACTCGAAGAATGTTCCGTTCTGGAGACTGTGCGGTGGAGTCGGTATATAAAACGCTCTGATTGACCACACCACAGATTATGTCTGTGTGTGTCTGTGTGTCTGTGTGTGTGTGTGTATGTGTGTGTGTGTGTGTGTGTGTGTCTGTGTCTGTGTAAGTGTGTCTGTGTGTGTGTATGTGTGTGTGTGTATGTGTGTATGTGTGTGTAATGGAACCACTTGACGGTTGTGCTCCTCGCCAGACGTTGAACAGAAAATGTGATTACTGTCAAATGAAGGCCAGACTCACATGGGATCGCCTGTTGGCATTGCAAAGCCGTCATCTGACCGGAAACATATCTGACTGAAAATATCAGCACAGCGCGGCGGATGAGACAGTTATGCACGGCGCGGCTTTCCTGCTGGAGTAATCGACATTTTTGACCGTCGGTCAACATTCTTGACGGCCTGTCTTGTTTTACCCCGACTCTGATTTCGATAGATTTGCATCAAAGGGGGTACATTTTGTTTGAACTGTAAACTACTGTCCACGGTCTTTTGCTGGATAGTCGGAAACCATGTTTCTTCCTGTTTAATGTTCTTCAAATATTTTGTTTGGATTTAAAATAAAATATTAAATAAATTTAGATCCGCCTGCAAAGTTTATTTTAATGAAAAAATCTTTTTGTGTAAAGAAAAAGTCACGTTTTCGGCATTTAAAATAATATTTTTAACTAAATATCTTAATATTTAAAGTAAATTTAGAGATTTTACATGAAAAAATACTTTTAAATATCGATTTCTATTTTTGGACTCTAAATAAAGTAAAAGTGTATTTTATTTAAAATCAACTGCTGCTTTTTGATATATTTGAAATATTTTTTTAATGTATTTAAAAAAACACTACTTCTATAGAAAAACTGGACAGGAACCGAGTTCCAGAGCAATTCAGGCAAACCCTTTCTCTCTCACTCACTCAGATCTCTCTCTGTGTTTACTATGACGGTGTCGTATCCGGCACAGATAGACTGAGAAAACGACTGTTAATTGTTACTGAGGCAATTTAATTCATCGACGGATTTAATTGGCCAGTTAATGTTCCGGTTGACTGGATGAGTGATTTATTGCATGATCTACGGTTAATTCAACTGCCTAATTTTCCCGGTTGTTCGACCGTAAATATTATGTTCAACGCTGTGTGTTAATTTTTTGCTTCTGAACGTTCTGCTTTTTCTTCTTTCGAAACAGAGATACAGCAGTTAAAGATCGCGACTGGGACATGGAAAAAACATTCTACCTCTTGACCGAGCTCTAAACTGTATTAAATCATAATATGTCTGAACCGTATTAAACCATACTATGTCTGAACTGTAACTAGTAACCATGCTATGTCTGAACCGTATTAAACCATGCTATGTCTGAACTGTAACTAGTAACCATAATATGTCTGAACCGTATTAAACCATGCTATGTCTGAACTGTAACTAATAACCATGCTATGTCTGAACTGTATTAAACCATGCTATGTCTAAACTGCAACTAGTAACCACACTATGTCTGAACCGTATTAAACCATGCTATGTCTGAACTGTAACTAGTAACCATACTATGTGGAACTGTCCAGTACCACAGTTGTGTCCCGCTAGATGGCGCCCTCTGGTGTCCAACGGTGATACCGCTGGAAGCTGTCCGGTGGATGGTGGATTGATGGTAGTCATTGACGAACGAATTGAATAAAAAGAGTCCAAAGAATAGATACGATTCATATCAAGGTTGTTCTTACGCGAAAAATGATGAGAAAAATAAATCAATCCAATCCTTGAATGTATTAGCTGATTCCGAGACACGGAATTAAATCTGCATTCTTCAACATGTGTCTCCGTAAATATTCTCATCGAACGCGTTAAGTTTCGTATTTAACATTTTATTACCGACACCGTCGCAATGTTTCCTCTTTGTACCTTATACGTAAATGTTCGCTTTCTTACGTGTACCGTTAATGGAGTTGAGAACCCTCAACACGTCAAACGGAGCATTTTTTTTCTCACGTTTTTTTTTGCTGAGGGATTGGGCGTTTTGCAGTTGTTAAAAAGGCGATTGCCTGTCTTGTGCTTTATCGCACATCGATCCGCGGTTTGAGAATTTAATGGCACTAGTACCGGATCCGAATATAACATTTTAGAGGCAATCACCGTATGGAGAGCGACTCACGCGGACTGGCCTCCTTTTCGCACTCACTGCGACAAGATCACGCCTGCAACACACAGCGGGGAAGAAGTGTGTGTGCATGATCTCCGTCGCAGAAGAGTCGAGTCGTTGATGCATGCGCCGTTATTGATATTAATATTCATCCAATACACAATGGGTCATTCCGGGTGATTTCACCCGAATGTACACTGCAGCGCGCTTCTTTTTCTCATTTTAAAACCGCAAAACGGCGTTGATGATATGATACTCGACTTTTCGACAATTTTCGCAGCAGACACCGCAGACACCGCAGACGACACAGACGACACAGACGACACAGACACAGACACAGACACGATGGCGCGGTGATGGATGGATCGCGTGGGTTGGAAAGGCACATTTTTGAATTCGAAATTCCTTCGCTACCGCCACAGACACAAACCACCAAAAAAAGTGGTCAAACTGGCGCATGTCTCGTTTAAAAAGAGAACGTGTCGACGCTGTTTCAACAAGGACAACCCTCATCTGCCAGTCCGACTTTGTACCGGTATTCGGTGTATGTACGGATAGGCAGGCAGCTCAAGTTATACCGGGTACAATATTGTGATTAGTTTTTCATACCGATCAATCACAACAGAGTGACCATCTTTCTGCGCGGACATAACAGGCTTAGCATAAAAAATCGATCTAACTTGTTCCAGTACATATAGCAATGTTTTTATATCAAAGTGAGATCGATAAATCTTCAGGCTGTCTTCGGGTTGGTTGGTTGTGATGCGGAGAGAGCGCGAACAACAAAAAAACGACCAGACCAGGGGGGACGTCAGACGCGAACTCAAGTGACCCAAGAGCACACGCCATTATCACCTTGATAATTGATCCCTGGGGTCTGGTACCATGGGCACTTGATGAGTTTTGAGGTCTGCCTGCCTCGGCTGGGGCTGCCTGTCGATGTGCGTGTCTGGTTGACTGGCTGTTGATGAAACTTGAGTTGATTTGAGCTCAAAAAAATGTCAGAGTCAAGTGAGAATATTTGCGCGAGCTGCCAGAAGAGTGTGCTTTGTAGTGCGCAGTGGTGGACGTCAAGAGCTATGTCGCAAAAAATGTTGAAAAAGTGAACTTTTTTAGAGGTCGCCCGTGATATTAGTCAAGTGACCAGTAGTCGCAAAACTATTAAATATGGTGACCAATCAGTTTTCCTTCACAAGTTCATCATTTATGAGTCTATCTGTCTGTCTGTCTGTCTGTCTGTTTGTCTGTGTGTCTGTCTGTGTGTCTGTGTGTCTGTGTGTCTGTGTGTCTGTGTGTCTGTGTGTCTGTCTGCTTGCCTGCCTGTCTGTCTGTTTGTGTATCTGCTTCACTGTCTAGTTTGTCTGATCGTCTGCATCTCCGTCGATTTGTCTTTTCGTACCTGTTTTGATAGCAAACTAACATTAGTCGCATAGCTGATTCAAGCACTATAATTGTGACTGAGGAATCTGCCTATATTGATCGGAGTCCACAAGGGAGTGGTTCTTGTGTCCATTAACCCTTGCACTTCCTGTGCGTCGTACGGGCCGAACCCGAACCCTTTAACCGCCATCAACGGCTGGTCCCTCTTGTTGTGTCCACTCCAACTGCGTCCAACCCCTGGATTCCCTAAACTCTCAAATATTAACTCCGTCAATCCGCACAGTTGCATATCCGCCCTGCGCTATCTACCGAACATCTGGATGCAAATTATGTGTTTCTGGCATCTTGACCGTTGACCAGATTTTCACTTTTCTGCTCAACAGACAGATGTCTTCTTCGTAAATACATAGGGAGAATAAGGTGGTGGATTGAACGAGATGAATATGCGCACTTGGCGGTTGACTGTGCAAACCTCATGTCTTCCCTCTTTTCTTTGCAGGCTATCCGCCCCAAGAGACATGGCAACGTGGCGACAGTCCCGCCGGAATTCCCTTTTACATCAAGTAAGTGACCGGAGTTTCTCGCCATTTTTGTTGCTTCCGCCACTTCCATTCGCCCAAGTGAGAGCAACAGACAAGGGAATCAATAGGAATTATGCACTGATGACGTGCCTGTCCAAGGGCCTGCCTCATTTGCTTGTTTGTCTGTCTGTCTGTCTGTCTGTCTGCTTGTCTGCTTGTCTGTCTGTCTGTCTGTCTGTCTGTCTGCTTCTCTGTCTGTCTGTTTGTCTGTCTGTCTGTCTGTCTGTCTATCTGTCTGTCTGCTTGTCTGCCTGCCTGTAAGTCTGCTGACCAATGTGTCAGTCCATAAACTGTCTGTCTTTTACTGAATTGCCTGAATTGAATGATTTTATACCCATAAAAGGGTGTTTGTTTGCCTGAAATTTCCTTTTCACCGAGAGCCCCTGAAACTGAACAGGGATGAATAAATGATAGTCTCGTCCTCCACAATTAACAGGCTTCTTTTTACATGCAAAGTCGCTTTCTTTCTATGGGTGGATTGGTCATTGAAAAGGAATCTCGGTTCGAACTGAACGGAACTAATCTCCGTGCTCACTGCCACTGCTGCGCGTATTAATGGAAATTGGCAGGGCGTAAGGGGATGTTTGTTGTCCTCGGAAGCTTCGCGGTTGACGAGAGTCTAAAGAGGAAGTGCGGAGCCCCCAAAAAGAGGATCATACCAGCCTCCCGTGGATAATCCTCCGGGGCATCTGGTGGGTGCCTGTGTGGCCCTTTGGAATTCTGGCAGTACCAGTGGTAGTAAGGCTTAATTTGTCAGCGATACTTTTCCGGCTTCGTAGAGCGTGTCCATCCATCCAACATGGCCGGTCATGGCAGCCGGTTTGCATCGCATATCTTCCTAATTAGGAAGACCCCGCTGATGGTTGGTTAGAGCGGTAAATCACGTCCTGTTCCGGAGCAGTGAGCGTTCGTTGCGCATCGTTCTGGCGCGACAGCTTGCGCACAATTTTCACCGCACCTCGCGACGCAAACTAAGTCATGCGGTCAGGTCAAATCGGAAATCAATTTGCTTTTTCCTATTTTCCGGCATTTTTCACGTACGAATTGGATTATCGTGCTGTTTAACAACAATGAGGATCAACGGACATCTCCCCAGTTTGTATTTGAATTGTTGTGGCTTTCTGCTTTTGTTGCTTCCTATCCCTATTGGTGCACACGATCAATAATAACTTGTGCTGTCTAGCTTCATATTTGACGGTCTGTCTGTCTGTCTGTCTGTCTGTCTGTCTGTCTGTCTGTCTGTCTGTCTGTCTGTCTGTCTGCCTGTTTACCTACCCGTCTATCGCCTTGTCTGTTTGTCGAGCTGTGTAACGTACCCGATGTCGGGCATTTGGGTGCGGCAGAATCTGATATATAGATCTCCGCCGGCTCATTTTTAATTTAATAAACTACATTTGCGTGTCGAAACAGTGTCTCATTAGTAAGCCGATCATGGTCGCAGCGCCGACGGGCGAAGTGCGCTCGCGCACGAGCTCATCAAGGTCTTCCTCTGACACGTGCCACTCAGCAAGAGATCGAAATTGTCGACAAAACAAAAAATAATAGGCCTACTGACTTGCGCCCATAATATCCCTCTCAACAAGAGCGCAGGTGTCAGCATGTGAACGGTGTGTGTATGTGTGTGTGTCATTACTCCGCATCCCGGCTCCAACGCCATTGGTCGCCGCTCCTTTCATACGCAGGTGTTTACCGCGGCGCTGCGTACGAGATCGCTGCTTCTAACTCGGCCAGCCCATCACCCTTTGGCACAAATCCATCCCACCAGTATAGGATCTCGTCTCTCTGCCAAGCCTACAGAGCTTCTCGGCTGCCAAACTGAGAAAATCAAAGTGGGCGTGGCTATAATTTCTACTAGCAGCTGAATGAAAAGCCCATTGAAAAGCATCCTGCGTTGTGACGAGAGTGACCAGACGTGAGGCGCGCACTTTCAAGCCCATTTCAGACATTCAGTTGTACATACACAGGAAAGGCGTTACAAAATTTCGGTCTGGAGCAGCCTGAACACACTCTTTTCCTTGTCCTGTGGATGACTTGTTGGAGTGAATCACACACACATACACATACACATACACACACACACACATATAAACATTTCTGGATCAATTTTTACGTCCATTTGGCGTGACAACAAACCACGGTCGTCCTCTCCGCGCTTATTCCCATCTACACACATACAACGTGAGGCTATTAGTGTGCCCTTCTACTGCACACACTACAGCACGGCATCCTGTTTTGTTCGCGGCTTTATCCCCACGAAATTCAATTGTATCCAATGCGCGCCCTTGTACATCGCTCCCAGTCCTGACGACATCCCACAAAGGCAACCTCGATTACCCAACAACCTCTTTTCCGGGCCTAAAAGTCTGCACGCGTCTGCGCAATTTTCTCTCCACACAATCCCGGGCATTATTATTATATTCCCTTTCAAAGAACGATTGCCCCTGTAAAGTGGCAGGAGGAGGAAGAAATCCGCCCACATATAAAATATGGTGGAATCAACGCAGCCGGGGGAGTCAGTTTTGTCGGGGCAGCAGTCGAGTGATGAGCTGCTGCCGGTGGTGCCGAGTCCGTCGTCGAGTTCGCCGCATGGCGAGCCGGATCTTGAGTCCTCATCATACTCATCATCCTCATCATCCCAACAACAGCAGCCGCAGCCGCAGCCGGAGTCTTCCGGATCCTCGTCGTCCTCCGGTGTCGGTGGTGGAGATGAAGGTATTCACTCGCTCAGCGAGTCCACGTCGTCGAATATTGAGGTTGTAACGACGACCACCCTCGTGACCACCGTCGTGACCACCGCGACCACCTGTACGGAGAGTACGGAGAGTACGGAGAGCACGGAGAGTACGGAGATGGGACAGGGTCCGGTGTTGTTGATCGAGAAGGAAGAGGAGGGTGGACGTGGGCTGGAGGTCTCGGTCGGTGGTTGTTGTGGCGGTGACCATCATGGTACTACGGCCAGCGGTGGTCAACAGCAGGAAAGGCGAATTATGCGCCAGCCGTCGCCGTCGAGGACCGCCGTCGAGGCCATGTATAAGCGACTTCCGCGTTTCTACAAGGGGTGAGCTATATCATCTCTCCGCAGCGGGTAGAGAGGGATGGTAGAGGGGGGGGGGAGGATATAAGCGCCATGATGACCATCAAGTGTTTGTTTGTCGCCACAGCTGTGGCGTGCTTAATGAGCCAGTAATGAGCACCGCAAGTAGGAATTAATTCGATAATCTGCGATCAAGTTTTTTTCCCTGATTCTGGAGGTATTATGGAAATTAATTTTGGTCACAGCGAAACGAGAAGGCATTCTCATCAAATAGCACTCGTTAATGTAACTTTATTCGTTCAATTTTTTTTATCACCTAATTTTCGATACCTGTTGTATTTTCGGTGCGCGGCTGGGTGTGGTTTTTCCGATTACTTTACTGCATGGATTGATTGATGTTTCACCTACTTTCTATAGTGGTAATTTTGTCCAATGCTGTTCTAACAGAGAAAGTTCGAAGTTTTTTTTCCAGGGCGTTAGTTAGCGCTGGTTTTGGGATTTTCAAATTTACCGTTGAAAGTTCCCAAAAAAAAATTTACATTCTAGAAGTCTCTTTTTTTTGCGTATAGCTGATGTAGTCCCTTCGTTCGGCCCTCTCGAGTGAAGGTGTTCGTGTTCGTTCCGGCCTGACTGGTCATTTTATTTAGCCGTTTGTGGTTGAGCCAAACAGCCGTTTAAATTTTGGAGGCGCCGAATGGAATCATAAAAATTCGGAAGTTGTCTTGCGTTCAATATTTAAACATGACTGTCTGTCTCTCTGTCTGTCTCTCTGTCTGTCTCTCTGTCTGTCTCTCTGTCTGTCTCTCTGTCTGTCTCTCTGTCTGTCTCTCTGTCTGGCGCTGGGAGAAAACTGATTTTACTGCCCAGCCAGAGCCGTAAAGTCAATTATTAAATCAACTTCCCCACTTGCCTGACCAGTCCGTGTCTCTTTGCTCTCTCGGTATGGGATCTTCACCGTAAAAAAAAACTTTAAAAGACCACTGCGTTATTGACTAAGGATTTCCCTGTAAATATATTTTTTAACAACCAGTCTCTTCTCTCTTTTTTACAGCCACAAAGAACATCGCACGCAGTGGGACCATCCGCTTCTTA
Organism: Hypsibius dujardini; assembly: GCA_001579985.1. Classification (NCBI taxonomy): domain Eukaryota; kingdom Metazoa; phylum Tardigrada; class Eutardigrada; order Parachela; family Hypsibiidae; genus Hypsibius; species Hypsibius dujardini. Next base: position 11,639 of record LRSR01000532.1, read on the forward strand.
CGAAAATATTTGAAGAGGATATAGGTAAGCAAGGCCTGAAACACTGGCACAGGAAAAACGTCGTCGCAAATTTTGCTTGTTGACTCTGCACGGGGCAGTTTGAGGTTTGGTCTGCGCCAGGGCCTAATCGGGTCTTTTTTAACGGCTAAATATGTTTGTACGGTCCTTGCACTTTAACATGTAGACAATTTGCAACGGTTTTCCACTGAGACCCGGGTCCGACAGACCTGGCCAACTGTTCTGCCATTGTATTGCTCACCAGATCGATGCATAAGGGAATTTGCAAAAAAATACCCAACATAAATTACTTTAAAGAAAGAACAGCAAAGTTTTTTTTTACAAGGGTCTTAATACTTTAAGTGGGGAATATGATGTCTGAACTCACTTACGTTCATTTTTCTAAGTGGAATTAAATTTGATAAGTCAAGTATTTGACGTGTGATCCGTTTTTGGTTCGCTAATTCTGTTTGGGCTCGTCCGACGGGTGAGAGTGGCCCCTCCGCTGCTGCTGTCCGAGCAAATTAGGTCGCCGGCTTCCCAAACAACCTCCGAGCGCGCCAGATCGACAAGGTGTGTGTTGACGCTCGGTTCCGCTGTGTAAGATCTTAACGTTTTTAAGTGCGACAACTGAGATTAGGAAAACTACCGCGGCCTGTTTCCCTGAACGGTCGCCACCACTGCCCCGACTGACTGAAAAAGAGGGGTGGATGTGCTACCAACCTGAACGTGCAAACACACTTGAAATATTTTCTGATTTGCGGCGCGTATATATGGCGAAATATTTAATATTGCATAAATCAAGCTTGACAGGAACGACTTATATGGCCTTGACCAATGGTCAGGACACATATTGCATGTGATAAATCTGTCGTTTCTGTCGTTGGTCTGTCTGTCTGTCTGTCTGTCTGTCTGTCTGTCTGTTTGCCTGCCTACTTGACTGTCTGTCTGTCTGTTTATCTGCTTGTTAGTGAGTCTGTCTGTCTGTCTGTCTGTCTGTCTGTCTGCCTGCCTGCCTGCCTGCCTGTTTGTCTGCCTTCAGATTCAAATGTGTTCTGTCTGTCTGTAGTTGTCACTGCCCAAGGCGCAGGAAATTTTACACTGTCCATCGCATGAACTTCGGCAAGCTCATAAATCGCCATTTGCGGCGTTGACATATATTGGAGTCCACTTTAAAATTTGATCTCCCCATAGCCGGGCAGATGCATGGGGCCGGGCCCTCCGGTGCTCTATGGTCATCTATACCCTCTTCTCCAAATGTCCATAGCGTGTCAACAGTTATCCTGGACAATATGTCATGCTGGACATGCATAATTATTGCCTGGCGATGAATAACCAGCGGTCACTTTTGTGAACTTTTGTCACGCGTCTGAAGCCCCGACGGATTCCAGTGCAAAGAATAAACAAAGACCTTTTCCCTCTCATCCAGCAATTGCGCCTGCAGTCTGTTTGCGTACGCGCGCAGCAGACGTAGAAGAAGACGCCGCGCAAATTGAATTTTCGGTCAATCATGTTTCTTATTCTGTTCACATTTTCCGCCGCATGTCTAGAATTGTGTACCGGGGAAATAAGTTGATTAACCCACTGTGTGCGTCGTAGAAGAGCAGGTCGAATCAATACGAAAAAAACCAACAGCACTTTGAGAGTTTTTGTGAGATTAAAACAATTATTTGTCTAAGGAAATGGTTTTACGGCTTGCATGCTGACAGAACGTTCAAGCGTTGATTGATTATAGAGAAGAAATCAAATGGCATTGCTCTGCCTGGCAGGCAGGTAGACAGGTAGACAGACAGACAGACAGACAGACAGACAGACAAACAGACAGAGCAGACAGACAGACAGACAGACAGACATACAGACATACAGACAGACATGACGTAAGCGGTTAATAAGGCATTTGGCCTTTTCCGCCTATAGAATATTGTTTGATTCAACCACATCGAGCAAGTCAGAGAAATTTGCATTATATTCCTCAGAAGTAACACTGGGGAGTCACCACAGCACTCATGAATATCAATCCCTTAGGGGACCTTCTTTGTCAAAATATACAGCCATGTCCCTGACGTGGCAGGCAAAAGACCAGAAGGCCTAATCATTTAAATTCCCGTCAGACCTTGGCGCGACCCTGCGTCATAAAAAGCGGGAGCGGAAAATGGGGTGCTAATACTGCCGGTTGCCAGACATCCCCTGCCGCATCATAATGGTTTAAGGCCTCGAGGAGATTGATATTTTACGATCTACTGGTTATTACAGATGCAATATATCTTTTCATCGATATCTCTGGCCTTTCCTTTTACTCGTTAATACAACCATAACGTGTCCGATTTTATTCACCGATGCGGATGCCCCGCAATGCGCATTGCACAGACAGACAGACAGACAGAGACAGACAGAGACAGACAGAGAGACAGACAGACATTCTGCAGACATGGACGGAAATAATAGCCGATATTTCGCTAGGCCTCTCGTATCGTCTTAATTCATCGGCACACGCGAAAAGATGACCATTGCCATTCATTCGAGCGTGACACTTTGGTGGCGTATTATTATACAATTTTGTCTGAATGCCGAGGCAGGCAGTCAAAGCAAGAGAAAGAGAGAGCCACCGACCAGTTTTGCGGAAAGGAAACGGGTTCTTCACTCGCCCCCGCTCGTTGTCCTTTTCGCCATCTCAGTGTGTTGAACGGTTTTCGCGTGTTTTGCCACTAAATCGTGATTGAGGATACTAAGAGGAGGCTTTCCCGATCCGACCCTTGAAAGTTGTTCGGACAATACTTCATTCGCACCCTTCAAAACTTAACGTTTCACACGGAAATGGGCCTTCGTGCGCACGCTCTTTGTCGGACAAATTAGGAATGACTTTTTTGAGAGATCTTAGAATGGTCCCGGTCTGGTAGCGATTTTCCATTTACATGGTAATAATTCGACCTAGATTTTTTATGCAGTAACCCCTGTGTGGAGAAGCGGGTAGTGAGAGGGAGTGGATGTCGCTCTCTGTTGGTTTCCGCCAAGGCTTCACTTCCGGCGTTAATCGTGTTTGACGGATTAGCAACACTTTTTTCGGGTGGGCCTGGAATTGAGTGATATGAACAACAACAGCAAAGTGTGTGGGCCTGGGATTTTTTTCGACATGGAAATCATTTTGAATGGGTTTTTTATGAAGGTGGACTTCCTTAAATCCATTAGCGAGTTTTTGGTCTGAATTAGCGTTTAATACTGGTGTACCACTTTGACCGTCCGTCAGCCCCTTTGTCTGTAGCCCTTTTGTCTGTCTATTTATTTGTTTGTCTGTTTATCTGTCTGTCTGTCTGTCTGTCTTCCTGTCTGTTTATGTGTTTGCCTGTCTGTCTTTTTGTCTGTCTGTTTGTCTGTCTGTCTGTCTGTTTGTCTGTCTGTCTGTTTGTCTGTCTGTCTGTTTGTTTGTCTGTCTGTCTGTCGGCCTGTCTATTTGTCTGTCTGTTTTTATGGGCTGTCGGTCTGACTGCCTGTCACTATGTCACTATTAGGCTCGTGTCAGAAAAGTGAGGTAGTGCTATTGAAACAAACTCATAAGAAAAGAGTCTCTTCCGCGTTGTCTCGTGTAATGGACTCATCCCGCGGATCCTCCCTCTTTTGACAGATCGCACTATTACACTTTTTGTGCTCGTTATCATTAGGAGTTGGGATGGCTTCCTCCCACGATTAACGCCTTTCTTTGCGAGGACCCCAAAATCAGAAGTTGAGACCCGTAATTTCGTCTCCTCCTGGAGTCATTAAAGTGCGCCACAGTTGGTCCCATTTTACGACCTCGGCTTTTGTTCCACGGAGAACGTGAATCACACACGCCCGAACACAGGCACATACTTCCAAGGGATTGGGTCGTTACTTTCCAGAAGCCCCGTGTGTAACCGAAAACCCTGTTTGATGGTTTTATCCCACAAACATCGTTGTGCGGATATGGCTTAGACCTTTAGTGTCAAATGTAATCTGGCGGAAGTGGTTAGTGTGGATCAGCCGTGTCGATCGATGAAGCGTCTGGGAGTTTTTTTGCAAGCCATTCCCGGGACATATACGTAATGCAAAATCCCATGATGCTCGTAATATAATGTAGGGGTCTTTGTTACAGCAAGACTCAATTTCATCATTGGGTTACAGGAGTTTCATATTCCAAGTCACCAACAAACAGGCGCCCAGAAATCCAGCCAGGCGGGCAGGCAATGCTTACCGACAAACAGACAGACAGACAGACAGACAGACAGACAATCAAGTAAACAGACAGATAGAC
>LRSR01000537.1:2891-13261 GCA_001579985.1 Hypsibius dujardini
TTATCAGACTGACAAACGAAAATGAAATAAACTGAAGATCTCCCTCTTCCACAGGATCACTAAGATTTCTGTTTGAATTGTTCAAGAAAACTCAGTTTCAATCATAGATTACATAACGATTAAGCAAGACACTACCTGCCCGATCAGTTGATCGCACGCCATCATCCCGTCATTCCGACGGGAAACACTGAAACAGATTGTAGAATTCTAGGTTGACAAACACGCTAGAGAATGAGAGTTTATCAGACTGACAAACGAAAATGAAAGAAACTGAAGATCTCCCTCTTCCACAGGATCACTAAGATTTCTGTTTGAATAGTTCAAGAAAACGTACATTCTCAAACACAGATTACATAACGATTAAGCAAGACACTGTATTGTGGAGTAAAAAAAGTTCGACAAACAGATGTTTATACAATTAATGAAACACTAAGTGGATTTATTTCGCGTTATTTTTAAACAGCTGACCTAAATCTGTTTCATAACAACTTCTTCTTATCCCAACGTCAAGGTTACACTCCAATTCGTGTGACGGGAATGCTGTTTAGTATGGACCCGGGCTCTGCGTATATTACGGCCATCCTCTTGCCGACTCCGCCGCCGGCATTAATGTTTCTCCGCTGCGAAAGGAACGTTCAGGTCGAATTGACGCATGACATAGACGGATCTCCTTCTCGGCCTTCCGCATCAACGGACGAAACCTTCACGGACTGCGCGAGGGCGTGTCGCGAGGATTCCGCTTGCCAATCGTTTGTCTTCTGTGTTCGCACGAGCAGGGGCGCTTCTTCGATGATGTGCTTACACAAATGGACTGCTCTGCGGGCGGGCGCGCCGAACGCCACGAGAACGGATGAGTTCACATGTGATCTACACAAAAGTGAGGATCAAATCCTGACTTGAAGCTCTGTTTTTCATCACGAAATTAATCTTTCGCGAAAAAAAACTTTTTGTTCAAGAAAAGAAGTGATGAATCTTTTTTTCTTTCGTCGCTTTTCGTTCAAGCCAATTTTTTTTCATATTCCAGAAATAGTTGGACGATTCGAAAGCACCGCAAAAAAGGGAACTTCGGCCATTGAATTGGCCGTCCAGTCGGGAGAGTTCCTGGTCAATCTCACGGCTAACGATAATAGAACTTGGACGCTCACTGCGGACAAAATACGGGAGGACGTTCAAATTCCAATCAAGCCTGATCCCGGAAGTTTCAATGTCCCATGTAAAGAATACATGTAGAGCCTCGATAACTTGATCTCTTTAAGTACTCTCGATTTAGCCAGGATCGGGTGCTTGATTGATCTCTTTAAGCAATCTGGATTTAGCCAGGATCGGGTGCTTGATTGATCTCTTTAAGCAATCTCGATTTAGGGAGGATCGGGTGCTTGATTGATCTCTTTAAGCAATCTGGATTTAGGGAGGATTAGGTGCTTGATTGATCTCTTTAAGCAATCTGGATTTAGGGAGGATTAGGTGCTTGATTGATCTCTTTTAGCACTTGTATCTTTCCTGGATTGACCTTTATGGCAGTTCCATCTTAGCACCTTCCGACAACACTGGTCAAGCAGTGTTCCAACTTTACCGACCGCAAATGACTATCACAGGGACGGCCGTTCGTGGGGAATTCGCCAAGCTGTCGCCCGACACTTGCCGTCAACGTTGTTTGGAGGAGAAACGGTTCACTTGCCAATCCGTGGCAGCTTGCGTCCACGGAGACTGCGTCACGTCGGACTTGCATCGGGACGAATTGGAGAGGAAGGAGACCGTGAGCGGGATGCCGGCACTTCAGTTCCACTCCCACTGCATCGTCTATACCCGTAAGTTGTGGAATTGTTGAATGTGACCTTTGCTTTCTGTTCGATTGTGGTTCCTCGAAGTGACCTTTCTCATTCGAGTTGCTTTCTGAATACTTTGCACTATCGTTCCTAACTGACATCCGGCTTTCACTTGCGATATCGCTCCTCATTCGCTCTCCACCGTTTACTTATTAGTTGTATCGATAAAAAAAATTGAAATAAATTTTTTTTTGTTACAGGTGAGATAAAAAAAAAATTCGAAATATTTTTTTTTAATATTTTTTATTTTAAACACATTTTTTTTTATTACAGGTGGTTGGCTGCAGAAATTTTCTCGGCGCAATTCGGCACGTCGGACTGGCGTCGTAATCCGCGGCGTCCTCGGTCCGGACGGTTGTGCGAAGGAATGTCTCTTCGGGGGAATTTCCTGCCGATCATTCGCGTTCTGCCGACCAATTCCAGACAAGGAGTCGGCATGTTTGCTGCAAACAGGCGTCGGGGAACTGGAACAGAATTTATCTGTGACGACAAACCAAAACGTTACATCAACATACAGGGAGGAATGCTCCCAATTCGACCGTAAGTGTCAAATCTGCTTGAGCAGTTTAACAGCTCCCATCAGAGAGAACAAAGGAACCAATATTGAAGCTCGAATAGAACAGAACAAGCCGAACACAAAATTAGTAACAGAAATTAGTAATTAAAATCAGAAATTAAAATTAGGCTTTACGATTCCAATGCAAAAGAACAAGCAGAACAAAGAATCTACTTACGGTTCCAATGCAAAAGAACAAGCAGAACAAAGAATCTACTTACGGTTCCAATGCAAAAGAACAAGCAGAACAAGGAAACTCTTTACGGTTCGACTGTAAAAACAGAACAAGCCGAACGTAAACGTTAATTACAGTTCCGATGAAATGGAACAGTCAGTTCAAGAATCACAGTGCAAGGGTGCGTATGAAACAGAACAAACCGAACAAAAACTTACTTACGGTTCCAATACAAAAGAACAAGCAGAACAAAGAAATTCCTTACGGTTCGACTGTAAAATTAGAACAGGCCGAACGTAAACGTTAATTACGGTTCCGATGAAATGGAACAGTCAGTTCAAGGGTCCCAGTACAAGGGTGCGTATGAAAAAGAACAAGCCGAACAAAGAATCTACTCACGGTTCCAATGCCAAAGAACAAGTAGAACAAAGAATCTAATTGCGGTTTAGTGGTTCGGTTTGACTGAAATAGAACTAACCGAACGAAACATCCGGCCTATTTCTACAGGGAATTATGGAGATGAGTTCGAACCGCTGGCCGGATATTCACTGCTGGAATCGGAGCCTTCAGGCAACGTGACCGGAGGAGAAATGTGCGCTCAAAAATGTCTCGACACATTGGGAGACAGCGGTTGTCTGTCCTTTGAACTGTGCAACGATCCATCATCTCTAACTGTGCCTACGACCACGTCTTGTCGAATATCCTCAACCTTCATTCCGACAGCCAGAAATGCGAACATAACCGCAAAGGTTCGGCCGGTGTCGAACTGCAACACCTATGCAAGTATGTGTAGACTGAAACTGAAGAATCGATACAGGAACGCAAATTTCGAACAGTGTACAGGATGCTCAGTATAAAATTTCTCAATTGATTTTCTTCTCAGTAATTTTATTTGACTTATTCAACTTAGTCACTATGTTCGCTGAGAGTACATGTTCGTTTAATGTGTTCGCAAGAACAGGTTTTTTGTTCCTACTTATACTCACTATGTTCGCTGAAAGTACATGTTCGTTTAGTGTGTTCGCACTCTCAGTGAATACTTTAGATAAGAGAACAGGTTTTTTGTTCCTACTTATAGTGACTATGTTCGTTGAGAGAACATGTTCGCGTGTTCGTGTTCGTGTTGTTCTTAGTAAATATGTTCGCTGAGAGAGCGTACGTTCGCATATTTTAATTGTTCTCTAAGTGAGCGTTATCAGCCAAAAAAAACGTTGCGAAATATAATTGAACTTTTAGAAATGTTCCTTTTAGAAAATGTTCCTTTTTTAGGAACCCTGTACGTTGATGGAACGCCGGTCACCCGACCCGCTATCGGTGGAGCTTTCTCAAAGTCGCCCGGAACAACAACTGGTTTTACCATTTCCGAAATGGCCGGAGCTGGTACCGCGATGTTCATTCTGGGAACAGTGATCGCTCTCGTACTTCTTGTCCTCGCTAGGAGATCTCATTTCCGGATGCGCACTCTTTTGACCCCTTGATGATCATTTATAAGTGATAGTGCCTGACTTCCAGAACTCGCTTTTTCTCATTTCCATTTTGCTTGGAATCTGTTACGGCTCTGTAGAAGACCAACTCCTGCGCTCAGGGAGTGTCAAGTTGCCAGGGTGAAATCCCGGACGTCTGTGATGTAGAGTGCAATATAAACCGCGAACACATCGAACGATATTTCAGACGGTAAATGTGCACAACCTTTAGAATCAATCAAAACTAGACATGACCACGCTTTATCCTCCCAATGGAAATGTTTCGGGGGAACCCTTTCTCTCAGTCACGGAGACGACGCCCGAAGCAGCTTTTGTGCAGGCTCTGGAAGGAGGTATTACTCCGCAATTGAATTTGGCATCCAGTCGCATCCAGGAAGAGCATGTGGGCGGGACTGATATTATTAGATTTGCCAATGATGAGGCTACTCCCCAGCAACATCTGGAGGAGCTGCGGCAGTTGAATGACCAGGTGAGTCTTGGCAGTCCTACGTTGTTACTGACTGCTGTCTGTGATCTGCCTCTCCCGCTGTCTGTCTGTTTGTCTGGCTGTCTGTCTGTCTGTCTGTCTGTCTGGCTGTCTGTCTGTCTGTCTGTCTGTCTGTCTGTTTGTTTGGCTGTCTGTCTGTCTGTCTGTCTCTGTGCCTGTGTGCCTGCGTGTCTGTGTGTCTGTCAGTTTGTGTGTGTATGTGTGTGTCTGTCCGTATGTTGCCTGGCCTATCAACTGTCTGTGGTGCGCTGTCTGTTGTTGGCTGTTGTTTGTTGCGACTTACGTAAACTTGCGTCTGCGTGAATGTGAGATCATTCTATTATACTGATCTGCAGAGGAACTTTGCAGTGTTCCGAGCACGCCACGTAGAACGGCTACGGGATCAGTTGAGGGCGCTGCAGAAAACCATCGACGATGAGGCGTTCGAGGCGAGCACATTGCAGCGGGAGGAGGAGCAGAATGCTGACTGGATGTGGGATGTGCAAAAGAACTATGCGGAACTGGAGCGCGAGATGGCGGAGATGGATTCGCGGAAAATTGAGCTCAAGAAGACGGTGACTGAGCTGGATGAGGAGCGTAAGGTCGCAGAGAATGCTTTGAAAAAAGAACAAGTCTATGTTGCGGAGCTCCAGTTGACGGGTGAGTGGCGCAGACACCTTTCACAGTCACCCACGTACTAAATTGCCTATGTGTGTCTGTGTCTGTGTCTGTGTCTGTGTCTGTGTCTGTGTCTGTGTCTGTGTCTGTGTCTGTGTCTGTGTCTGTGTCTGTGTCTGTGTCTGTGATAATGATGTTACGTGCCCTATTCAGAAACGCGGAACCAACTTGAAATCCAAAAGTTGAACGACTTCTACCACAAGTACTACGCCGAGAAAGAGCAGACTTGCATCGACGCCAAAATTGTCGACACTGGAATAGCACGGCAGGGGAAGGACTTGATGTTGACGAAGCTCCGAAAACGTCACCTCGTTCGTCTTATTAACTAAGCAAATCGCAGGATCTCTTAGAATCTCACCTGTTAACTGTCTCATTCCGTATAATTTCAGGATTTTGAGGTCTACCGGATGCAGCGTCAAATCACCGCTGCTGAGGAACGCATGGAGCTCAGGGACGCGGTCAAGAAGCAGAATCTGGACGAACTGAAAAAACTCAAGCAGCAAAAGCTCGAACTCGAGGGCGAACTCGAAATACTCCACCAACAAAATCAGAAGATCGCCCGATCTTTGACATCGGACATGCGGCTTCTGGAAGACAACAATGACGCAGGCGCTAAACTGGCAGCAGACGTCAAGGAAAGCATGGATATCTACCAGAGCATCGTCACCGAAACGAACGGTTACAAAAAGGAAATCAAAGTCCTACAGATCAAGCACGAACAGTTGACTCATGCGGCAATGCGGACAGCTAGAGATTTGGTCAGCTACGAGAAGAAGATGGAGACTTATCAGGTGGAGATGGATGCGCTGCATGAACAGTTAGGACGAACTAGCCGGCTTGCGAATGGATTATCGGAACAAGCTGAAGCACTGCACCGGGTATGTCTTTGTCTGTCTGTCTGTGTCTTTGTCTGTGTCTGTGTCTGTGTCTGTGTCTGTGTCTGTGTCTGTGTCTATGTCTGTGTCTATGTCTGTCTGTGTCTGTGTCCGTGTTTTCATCCGCATTCTTATCTGTTCCGATGATGTGGATGTAGTCTTGTAGGCGTCTTGTGGCTTGGGCTGAAACGTTTATTATGTTTTGCAGTATCAAATGCAGAAGCAATTTGATCTCCAAATCATGAGGGATCATTTATCAAAAGAAATCAGGAAGAAGCAAGACGCTGATGTTGCTTTCCACGAGGCTCTCATGGAAAACAAATCCTTCCTTAAAGCTGCTCGGTTCTCCAAGCAGGAGTATGAACGCCTGAGTGAACAGCTACACCAGATCGTAAGCGATTCACGTAGTGCGAAAAATCAATTCGGAAATTACTAACTTTCCTTTGGTTTTTTAGGAAGAAGACATTGGTCAGCAAGACTATGAAATTACACTGCAAGCTATTTACCGCATTGAGGCGACAAATGAACTAGAAGCAAGGGTGGGTGAAATTGAACAGATTACGAAGGACGTCAAAGAGAAGGAGTTACAGCTAAAGGACGCCGCGGCAGCTCTGGAAAAAGAAAGTGCCGCCATCGACCGCAGACAGGATAAGATAAACCGATTGACAAACAAACTGGACAGTCTAATTGTCGCAGCTGGGGTAAGTAGATGTATGCCTGTCTATCTGTCTGTATGTCTATCTGTCTGTATATCTCCCTATTTGTCTGTCTGTCTGTCTGTCTGTCTGTCTGTCTGTCTGTCTGTCTGTCTGTCTGTCTGTCTGTCTACCTGTTTGCCTGCCTGTCTGTCTGTCTGCTTGTCAGGCTCTTCAGTTTTATCCCGTTGCCCCACAGGGTGAAGAGATCAGCCCGATTGAGGCGGAAATATCGGCTCTCCGAACTGCGATCCAGGACGGTGAAGAACAGTTTCGGAGACTCAAACAAGACTGGTTGCGCTACCAAACATCCATTGTGAAGTTGACGGAGACCCGTGATGAGCTGCATGCGAGAGCTACCGACTTCGACAACCAAGCGTTCATTGCTACCTACAAGGTGAACCGACTCAACAGTACGTGCCACGCCCAAGCCTTAAATCTTATAACGAGTAACAGATTTATATTTTTGTAGAGGAGATAAAAGAAATCGAAGCAGAGTGTAGCGAGTACATCAAGACCGACAAGCTCATCCAAGAGAACATCGCTCGCGCCAGTGAACAGCTGTTCAAGTTCAACCAAAAGGAACAGGAACTGGTGATGAAGACTCTCGACATGGAGCACTCTTCCGTCGCTAACTTGCGGAGCGAGGAAGTTTGCCTGCAAGAAGACAAGGAGAATCTCGAGAAAGCAATGGTGACGTTGAAGACTCTCGAAGAAGAGATCTACGACACGAAGTAGGTCGTACGAAATCAGGAATTACCATAAATGCTGCCGCAGATTTGAAATATCTGGCTTACAGAGAGTGCTCGCTGATGTGGGAACGACGTCTTGAGCTTAAAAAGCAGGCGAGAAAGGCGATCGAGCAGGATTTTAATAAGGACGAGCTGGAGGGCCTCCGCAACGAAGTTCACAAACTGCAGGTAATGAAGAACCTCTCTACAGTTTCGTACCTGCAATGCACAGAGGTTCAACAACTTGATGGTACTCAGCTTTAATTAATTCCCGCGTGCACAATTTCACTTCGAATTTTTCAAAATTTGTTCGATTTGAAGCCCCTGCCTCTCTATCATAAGTTCAACACATTTCGGCCAAGATCGCAAAGCGTTATTAATTTTACTTTGGTCTAACAACCCTCCTCCCTTTCTGGACAGTCCTTGTAATTAATTCCCGCGTGCACAATTTCACTTCGAATTTTTCAAAACATGTTCGATTTGAAGCCCCTGCCTCTTTATCATGAGTTCAACACGTTTCGGCCAAGATCGCAAAGCGTTATTAATTTTACTTTGGTCTAATAACCCTCCTCCCTTGCTGTACAGTCCTTGTAATTAATTCCCGCGTGCACAATTTCACTTCGAATTTTTCAAAATTTGTTCAATTTGAAGCCCCTGCCTCTCTATCATAATTTTAACACGTTTCGGCCAAGATCGCTAAGCGTTTAGTTTTACTTTGGTCTAAATTCGACCAGACCTGTCGCATAACCCTCCTCCCTTTCTGTACAGTCATTGTAAAGTATAATTTCGACATCGTTTTGATTTTGCAGCTGGACAAGCAAACTTTGGAGAAGGAACAGCTCAAAGTTACACAAGAGATGCTGTCCGCTGCCGAGCGGCGAGACCTTCTCTACACCCAAGCCCGGAGGAGAGTGATGGAAGGCGAAGGACCCAGCCTCAAGAAGATTCAACAAATTATGGACCGGAAAACGAAAGATCTTGTTGCTCTACGAAAGGCACGTCTTACGTAGAGTTGTTTAAATGTGTTTTAAAGGTAATTTAATTAACTAAAAAACTGGCTTTTCATTAAATAGAATTTTCCGTTGATGTAAATTTAAATGATATTTTATTTAAATTCTAACGTACTTTTTAAACGATACCAGCCTTACGTCTGCCTTTGCACCTAATTTGTATCTCGATGATCTACATGTTTCATACTGGAACAGGAACTAAAGGCGATACAGGGCGTAGAGGAGGACAGTCGAAAGCGACTGAATGTCTTCCAAAAAGACGTGGGAGATAAGACCAACATTGTCAACGACCTCGAGAATGCATGGAAGAAGGTCGTGGAAGAGAAGACCGAAGGACTGAAACAACGCTTTCAAGTTCGTTCCACTCTTCAATTATTACAGCGTTCGTTTGGTCCCGTTACATTACATTACGTCGTTTGTATCCGTTACAACTACATTACAATCACATTACAGTTACATTACAATTACATTACAATTACAATTACATTACATTACAATTACATTATATTAAAATTACATTACATTACAACTACATTACAATTACATTACAATTACATTACATTACAATAACATTACAACTACATTACAATTACATTACAATCAAATTTTAATTACATTACAACAACATTACAATTACATTACATTACAATTATATTACAATTACATTACAATTACATTACAACTACATTACAACTACATTACAATTACGTTACATTACATTACAATTACATTACAATCAAATTACAATTACATTACAACAACATTACAATTACATTAAATTACAATTATATTACAATTACATTACAATTACATCTTTTGTTCCCGTTACATTGCATTACATCATCATTACATCAGACCACGTGTTTATAGGTTCGGTTGGATAATTTTGTGGCGCAGCAATACGGCAAGCACTATCTCGCCATCAAGGACGGCAAGTACGCCCATAAAAAGCTCAAAACACGGGATCCCGCCGAAATGGAGCAGACCCTGGAGACCGCAAAGCGGAGATATGAAGACTTGCGGAAAATAATTCTGGTGGCCGGGGAAAAGAATCCCGGAATATTCGGCAAGTGCCTCTTTTACTTTCATTTTAATTTTAATTTTATTTTACGCAAAAAACAAGCGAGTCATTTTAATGAATTATTTTCCAGAGGATCGAAAGAGCCAACTTGCAGCAGCTCGGAATGAGTCGTCCAGGAAACTTTCTCGACGACCCGGACTGAAGTGAATCCAGGTTGAATTCAGCCGGAACCGCAAATTGGAAACTTAACCTGAAATTTCAAGCAAAATTAAAATTCTTCAAATAAGTTTTTTTTTTCGAAAATCGTTTTTTTTTCGTTTATCCTTACAATCATGTAAGCTGATACCAAATTTTTCGCCCCGGAAGCGTCAATTCCGTCGATCTTATAAACCTGCTGCGTAAACGTTGGCGGATAAACGGTGTTTCTCGATATCACTCCCGTGCTCCCATCAATCCCAATGTAGATGGTCAAATCGGAAGGATCCGCGGACACGGGAATGAGCGAGGTCCAGGTGATCGGAAAGAACGCCCTTTGTATCTGGCAACGATACACATGATACATAGGTCACCGTTGTGGCACAGAAAAATCCGTTAATCGGAACACAGACGAGTTCGCTAAGCGGAACACAAACGATTCCGTTAATCGAAACACAGACGAGTCCCTTAATCGGAACACAGGAGAGTCCCTTAATCGGAACACAGACGAGTCCCTTAATCGGAACACAGGAGAGTCCCTTACTCGGAACACAGACGAGTCCCTTAATCGGAACACAGAAGAGTCCGTTAAGCGGAACACAGAAGGGTCCGTTAATCGAAACACAGACGAGTCCGTTAATCGGAACACAGAAGAGTC
>LRSR01000538.1:0-18623 GCA_001579985.1 Hypsibius dujardini
AGGCAACCCATGAAACAGGCATTCTTATAGGTTGCCATGACAAGGCAGACAATGGGAAGAAATAGAAGTACGTTTAACAAGGCAGGCAACCAAAGACAGAGAGACATACAGGCAGACAGTATGGAAATATCGATGAGCAAAGCAAACATTCAGAACAACAGGCAACACTTCGGCCGACAACAGAACAAGTGGAGACAGGCAGCATCACAGATGGGATGGATATGCAGGCAAAACAGGCACACTGGCTTGTCAGATGAGGAAAACAACAAAGCCGTTAAGGCAATCGGGTGGCTCGACATCTAAACTACAATTGGCGCACAGGAAAACCCTTGCCTTCTCAGGCAAAAACGTAGGTACTAGGAATGCTGGGATTCCGGCATAGACCACTTGATTCGCGTTTGAGAAAAATTCAAAGCCTGATTTCTAAATGAATATGATCAATAAAGTCCTTGAGATTGAGCCCCTTGCTTTTAAATGATCCCTCGTGATAATTGGTTTCACCTGAGTCCAGACCGCCTGGAAGATACACGGCGTGCTGTGTAGGATAATCTCCTCCATCATTGCGATTGCGCCGAGAAATGAAGGCAATCACACTAACTATCTCAACATTGGAACACTACTTTTCCCAAAGGTCACATCATACTGTCAGCTAGAAACAAATGAACCTTCACATCAGTGCCAGCATCTCGGCTCGCAACAATGAGTCTCGGAGGCTCTTTTAATATATCGTCAATGAACGTCACTCCGATCATCTTACCGGCAAATTGCACTCTTAATGCGGCGTAGCTTTTCAGTTTCAGTTTCCGATACTCATCAATACGGCCATTGCAACGTGTCAGCTCTTCAACATCATAGTCTTTCACAGCTGGCCCGATAAACAACCCTTTTTAAGCTACCACGTCTCCCTAGCAGTCTGGTCGTTGGCCTACGCCGTCACCGATTCTGCTGTTCAGATTGTTCGCCTTATCTACCCATTGACGGAAAATTCAGTTATTATCGCCAGAGGTTCGTTTCGATTACCAACGCGGTGACAACCCGAGCAACCCCGTGGGGGCGCCCCTTGAGGAACCCCTGACACTTTCAATCGTTTCCAAATGTTATTTTCAACAAAAAACGCATTGGGGATAAAGTAAATAATATCTAGTAAATCTCACATATTTATTAGATATAGCTTCTTATTTACATTTATTCTATAATATATATTTACTATATTCAGTTTTTATTATTTACTTTAACTCAAACATTGTTTTCGCTAAGCATAACATGCTGGATCGAATGGCAGTGCCAGGAGTCCAGGCATCTGCTGAGCCCTCAGGGGTCGCCCCAAGGGGGGGGGGTTGCTTGGGTTACCAGTCTCTGATAACGGAAACGCACCTCTGAAATATAATTTTAAATATATTTAGCACTACGGCTCCCGCAAACTCTGGCCATCATTGGGTTAGTTGCGCTGGCCCAGACGCGAATTTTGACTCTGGCAGTTGAGTTGTAACTCCGTCGACAGCTGCACCAATCAGTTCGATCTGCTGCCATCGTCAACCGGCCCGTTCAGTCCATTCCACAAAGGCATACCAAGCTGATTCTAAGTAATGTTTAGAAGCGCGTTTCGATTACCAAGCAACCAAGCAACCCCCTGCGGGTGCCCCTGACATCTGGACCCCTGGCACAGCCATTCGATCAAAAATGTCATGCTAAGCAAAAAACATATTTGGGGTCAGCGTAAATAATAAAAGCTAAATGTACTACTAAATAAATAAAATGGAACAAATGTCGACAAAAAATTGTATTTTATAAATATACTAGATTTACTAGTTATTATTTACTTTAACTCTAAATATAGTTTTTGTTGAGAATGGAATTTGGAATCGAATGGCATTTTCAGGGGTCCAGACGCTTTCGTATTCTATGAAGATGTTGAATGTGTTGTGCTGTTAATTAAATTCATGGCTACGTAATGTGATCTTGACCTATTTTTTTCCGAATTATTTTTCATTTGAATTGAAAATGTTATTTATATAAATTCTGTGGTTTATTTAAATAACATTTCTGTTCAAAATGGGTCGTTTATTTAAATTTATTTGAAAGTCATTTACTTAATCTCGCCACTGATATTATTTTGTTAAGATTTTATTTGAATGTGAACCAGAGATGGGCAACTCCGGTAAAAACAAACTCCAACTCCACTCCAACTCCTTCCTCAACTCCACTACCCCAACTCCAACTCCACTCTTTTCCCATAAGAACCCACTCCAACTCCAGTCCAACTCCAGTCCACTCGTCAAATGTACGTAATAAACAGGAAAATGAATTTTTATTTGTAATCACCGTTCACACGACACATCAGGAGATTCTCGAAATTTGCGTCACTAGTTCGCTGACGACGTTCAGAAAGAATAATACCACACAAATTGAAAGTGCGTTCAATATCGGCTGTGGAACCAGGGGCCGTAGAAGCTCGAATTGCAGCACTTTTCAATCGAGGAAATTTCACACAATTCTTCCAATAAGAAATTGGACTAATTCCCACAGCTGGCAAGTCGATGTACTGCTTTGGCTCCTCACGTTAGGACAGAGAAAAGATTGCAACCCATTGCTGAGCAGGGGCAACGTGCATGGCCTTCAGGACACTGGGCACACCGTACAAGAACTCCAGGGTGAATTCACTGCAATCCGCTGTAGTAACTGGCACGCATTCTACAAAAGAATAATCATTTTTCAGTAACACAATCAATGCAGACATCGCCCAGACATCGCCAATGCAGACAGGGGCGTACTGCCTCCCGCTCGGAGGCAGGGTAAAATGTGTCAATCCAGTCCAGCTTGTAGCTCGGGTGAAGACACGTGGCCTGCCGGTAGATTTCGTCGTGCTCCAGAATTTTCATCCGTTTGACCAACTGCTTTCCGACCTCCACCAGGATGAGGTAAAGAACGTTATCCTCATCCAATCGCGCCGCATTCTCGGAGCAGGACTGAATGTGACCTAACATGAGCGGAAAAACATGGCAAACTGCCTGTGTGCTTCTGTCTTGCAAAACCTGAAAGAAAAAAACAAAGAATGAACATTTCGGTTCCACAGAAAATATTTGTTTTCCAAAAAAATACTTCAACGAAATTTTCTTTTTTAAAACAAAACAAAGCAAAACATGCAGTAAAGATAAAACTTTGCTATTCAAAGTAAAACAAATTATTGCACAATTTGATGGACATATTATGTTAATAAAATGATAATACAATAATAAAAAATTAGAATTATAAATAGATTTATTTGTACTGTAAGTTCAAAATGCGACCTTGATTTTTGGCTATTCTTTTCTCTTGATTTTTATGGCATACGAAAATTTAAAAGGCCGCATTTTACATTGCAAATAAACCCTAAATAAAACAAAACAACTACAAATACCTTGAATGTCTCCTGAAGCTCCTCCAAAAAAACCACAAACGCCTTCAAGTCCTGCAACTCCTCCTGGCTTGGCATCATCTCCGGAAGATTCAGCTTCCACCACTTAGTCTCAGTTAACCGCTTCAGCATTAATAGATTCGAATTCCGTCGAGTATTGTTCCGCTTGACAAACTTCCGTTGACCAACATCCTCAAACCCGTCCATGACGACTGTTGATTTCATAATGTTCGCCACTTGTTTCGCAAGACGATCGAAAAGATCCTTCAACTCACGACTAGAATTCCTGCCGTGTTTCAAGCATAACTGGCGAGTGTGGGCGGCACAATACATCTGTAAGATCGAAATGAAAACCAACAGAAAGTTAGACGCTCAACAAGACAAACAGAAAGCAAGCTGGAAAAACAAGAATAATTAATTAAAAGCAGATCAGTGACAGGCAGGCGGAGAAACAGACAGCAAACAGACAAACAGACAAACAGACAGACAAACAGACAGACAGACAGACATACAGACAGGCAGACAGACAAGCAAAAAGACAAGCAAACAGACAGGCAGAAAAACAAACAGTCAGACTGCCAGTCTGATAGAAAAATAATTACCCCTATTTTTCGTGTTTTTCGTGGATTGAATGCCGCCATCAGTCCGTCCTCAGTCGCTGTGATGAGATCGTCAATGTTACGCGGCTGCTGCTCCACCACATCGTGCATGTCGGCGCCGTCCGTGGCGTCAGCGACAGCATCACCGAGTCCATCAACGGCAAGCAGCCCGTCATTGATGACACTGTCGAACACGCTGTCGAGGTTGAGTGGCTCTTCGTCACATCACGGTATTAGATCCCTCAGCGCCTTGACCATGTTGGCTCCATTATCACAGCTAACAAACCGGACGCGATCGGTGATTCCGTACTCGGCACACGTAGCGCGAATGGAACCAATGATCTTATCGGCGGTGTGGAAGCCCTTCATTTCCGGTAGCAGCTTTCCGGTAATCTTCTTCCGGTCAGGTACCTGTAATACAGATTTGTTTCCATGTCTGTCTCCATCTCTGTCTGTCTGTCTGTCTGTTTGGCTGTCTGTCTGTCTGTCTGTTTGACTGTCTGTCAATCTGTCTGTCCGTCTGTCTGTCTGTCTGTCTGTTTGTGCCTGGACCGTGTCGTACCTGAAGTTTGGAATCTGCGCACTCAATCATCCTCCTGAACGACCGCCGTCTCAACGCGTGCAGCGGCATTAGACTCTCAGCAATAAATTCAAGAACGCTATTGTTGAAGTTTTGTTGTTTCGGATGGGAGTGAGGATACTTCGGCGCGGTTGAGGGCTGTTTGGTCGCAAAACTTGCCAGCGTTGGTTGCTTTTGGGTCGAGTGTTTCCCGGTTTTAAATTCTACCAGTTTCTGCAATCACATGCAAAACACGAAAACAAATCTACGAACTTTAATTTTTTTGAGTCAAGTGGAAGTTTTTTATGCTGCAGGGAAATGCTGGTTGATTGGATGTTGAATTGAAAAATGTGCGATCATTAGGAAAACCATGAAAGCAATAAATCAATAAGTTTAACGAGTGAAAAGCGAGTTAACTAGTCGATCGATCAATCAATCAAGCATTTAAGCGAAAGAGCGACAAAATAAATTTGAGAAAAATGAGCTGAGTCAATCAATCAACCAAACAAGCCGCCGAAATAATTTCGCTATTTTCAAATGTTTCCGCTCAATATGTCAAACATAATTCGAGTATCCGGCGCCGTCCGCACTTTTGCATTTCTCGTTGCAGAGGCTGCAAGTCGCTGAACGCGTCCCAAGACTCACTTTGGGACGACTAAAAAATGCGTTGAAAATATCGTTTCTGAGGACAACCATGGTGCTACATTTTGACTTTGGCTTCTTCCTGACTTATTCCGGATCTTCTGTTTGGCCACCGCTTGAAGTTGTTGACTCCGAACAAGTAAATCGGACGTTCGCAAAGTCAGCGGGATCTTCAGCTGCTGCCATAGCTTTTCGTTGACGTTCTTATCTCAGGGCATCTTCTTCAGCCTATTCGCGCTCTCGTCTTCGGCGTTCTTCCGAATTCATAGATTCAAACTTAATTAGAAGAAGATTCACAAAAATTCAACTGCAAGATATGGCTCAAACTCGATTCAGAGATGTCGGAAAAAAATATATTATAATACGGTTCGGGATTCGCGAACTGCTAACTGCACCGTGTACCGTTGTATGTAGTATGGAATGGACTTCTATTCCATCATTCCAGACCATTAGCCGCTTTGACTCCTCTAACATAAGCAAGGAGTGGGCTGTGGCCTAGTAGCGTTCGGCTGGTTGACTTGGTCCGCGACGATGTGTTTGATGAGGTCTATTTTTAGACCTGTGGTGGGGAGGCTCATCACATCCGGATTTTTTTTTTGAGAAAAGCGACGCGCAAAAGCGCAAGTTTTTCTGGAGTGGAGGGCATGACTGATGAAGCAGAAGTACGTACGAGAAAAAAACAAACAACAAAATTTGGGCAGTTTTTTTAAGCGGAAAAGTAAAAACATCGACGAAAAAGAAGGAAGAGAAAGAAACGAGAAAAAAACTGTAAAGATTTAGTGTTGCGCAGCGCTAATTATAGTCGCTCCAGATCGCGCACAAACGACGCGGGAGATTCGGTGAATACACGACAGTTAAAAGGTTTGGTCCGGCGAGACCAAATACAAAGAAATCGTCAATAGTTATAAGCAGATTTAGGAGCCTAATTATTTTTTTTCTTCTTCCATATCAACATTTTGAACCAATCAACTTGCAGCTTTTCCATGGCTTTATTGTGCTCGGATATTTTGAAACCCGCATTTTTATGAAGTGAATAGTGTGGACTCTATCGAAGTACATGATTGTGGTCGCTATACGGTTACTACGTCATTTAGAATATCATCAAGATAAAGAACGTGAGATTTTTATTGCTCATGTACCGTTCGGATTATTCTCCCTAACTTGTCTAATCGTTATATGGACCCACAACTGAAACAAGAAGTGCTCATCGATGACTACAAAAATCGATTACTGGCGAGTTTTGTTACTAAAATTATTTCAAATGTTCTCAAGTATTCTTGTCAGTATGCGGGCATTGTTGGCTCTTGATACTGTCACCACAAAATTATGTCATTATAATATACCCTAAACGGAATTATCATTATGTTTTTATGGTTTAAGTACTACACTAAGCTAGTCGCATAGCGAAAATCACATGTGTCATTATGTGTCATGACGTCATATAATTATGTCATGTCATTTTGTCATTAGGGTATGATATTTGCTTGCCTAGCATACCCTATCAAATTATCATGTCATTGTGTCATGATGACATTACGGTATGATGAATTTTAGCCTAACATATCCTGTGTCATTGGGTCATTACGTTGTTACGGTGTGAACTGTTTCCGTTTATAACCGTTTATCAGGTGACTCATCTCCACCATCCATCTGTTCATCCATCAAAACTGTCACTACGACATTAAATCATCCCAGAACCGCATTGTCCTTATTGTGGGTACATTAACCGCAAATTTGGGCAACTTACAGGCAAACACCAACAAAACCAGCGGAAGGAATGCTAATTGTTACTCTTCCTCGCCAAGTAGATAATGAGAAGCTTAATTTAACGCCTGATGCTGAAGGATTGGCGATCCGAAGAACACTGTTTAGGACAGCTTTGAATCGCTCAAACCAAAAAAGGTCCGTTCGGCACCTACCATATTCCGTTTTTGTAAATCCGGATGCACCTTGAAAATGTTTTTTGGTATAAAAATGGTCCTGCACTCCGGCCGCTTGTGATTTTGTAGATGAATTACATCAATCACCTTTAAAATCTCCATCCACATCTTGTCATACGGAGGTGCCAGAGGACGCGGCCATTTCGCAGCCTTGATGCCGTCTATATTGCAGGCATAATCGTACACCACAAAGGTTTTTCCCCACTCGGCCGGTGGAATGTTATTCCGGACAATATGCTGGTAAATCGTGCAAAATACCATCGGAAAAACATGGAAAGGTGATTTGGCTCTGAAAAAGCTACATTTGAAATGTACTTCCTTATCATGATATTCTGAAAGATTATGATCGCACGACCATTCGGTCATAGGCGATAAATTCGGGAAGCTTGGGGGCGAGAGAGTGGGGTGCGATATAACATTAGTTGTTACACGTTTGCGGAAGTCGACTGCTTTGCGAAACCCGAAATAACAACATGTCAAGCAGTAATCAAATCCTCAACTTTGAATACCATTATGCAGGAACAGCCATTTCGATATAACCACATGGACGAGTGGCGAAAACGTATCCATACGATCGTGAGCAGTGTGACCGAAAAACGGCTATGTGGAACGCCTTGGCACTTGTTTGATTGACCAAAAACAATTTCCGGGTGCCCGGGGTTTTGTTACAGGAATATTGAAAAGAATCCAAGAACGACAGGATTTCGGCGTTTGAATTTCGCATAAAACAAAGCAAATTGCCAACGTCTTTAAGGATAAATTATGACATCTAACCGTCAATCGTTAGCAAAACTAACCCTGAACTGCAATGGAAAGAGCAGACGTTTTACATCTGGGACGCTGAACATCTCCTGCAGATTTATAGAAACTCTAAAAGTACATTACTGACCCCCAGTCCAACTTTTGTCCACTTGTTTCACTGGGCTTTTGGTGGACAGAAATTGGCCGTTGATGAACGGAAGTGAAACCGTGGCAGTACAATGCGCTCTGTTGAGGAAAAATTATTTACAATGGCTGTTTAAAAATGAACTGAAAATGAGCAAACGCACTCTTCTACTTATAATTGAAAAACGGTTTTAACTGAAGTCCATCTTCAGTGGGAGAGAGGAAGGCTCTGTCAAACACGAAACAAGTGCAAACAATTTTAAATAAACTTCGGATCCGGATATCATGTTGCAACCATCCTACAATATCGAAAAAAACTCGACTACATTAATTTATTTTAGATGAATAATGTTACGTAAATTATAAATAATTAAAGATGAAGAGATTTATTTGGAAGATATCAATAAATAATCAACGCATCTTGTAATTATCGAAACCTAACCCCGTCTACTGTTAGGGCAGTGCCTCGCCGGCCCCAGCCCATTAGATATTTGAGTATGTTGTGATTGGAGGATTGGTGTATCTGTATATTCCTACGGTGAACGTCGAGCTCTCGGCTCGACGCTAAAAACATAAAATCCTTGTCGTGTTCATCTCGTATCCGTTCCTTTCTCCCTTTCGCCCCACTCAAATCAGTTTACAGCCCCTCCCCCCAACATTTGTTCTAGAAACGTTGGTTTATGGATGATTGGTTTTCAAACAAAGTTTGAAGCAGTGAATTTTTTTTCTGATTTTTAACTTTTTGATTTTTGGCGCAATTTTTGGCGCAATTTTTGCGGTGGGTTTTGTATGCGATCGAACCATCGGCCGAGGCCCTGATTGCCGTTAAAACAGCTGCACCAGGAGATTTCCCGCTTGGGAATGGCTAATAAAGTTTGCGATAGGAGTCGCATAACAAAATTGTAAGGAATAATTTAATCAGTTTTTTCGGTTCTTTAACAATTAAACTAGGTTTTTTTTACGTTTAATTTGATAATCAGTTGAGTGCAGTTTTTTTAAGTGTTTGGGAGAATTAGTTTATTGCTAGTGTCTGATCAACGCTTTTAGATAAAAAACAATATCTAAATTTCTTCAATATTATGTTAACTCATTGTTTAGTTTGTTATTTATAAAATTTAAAAAACGGGCCGTTATTAGTTTCTTTTTAATTTAGGCCGTTGTTGCCCCTGTTCTACAGGTTTCGAAGAATAAACGTTTTAATAAATTTAGTTACTGATAATATATTATTTTTTTATTATCATTTCTTTTCCCTAGTACTAGTATTTGTAATCCAAAACTAGGCCAATAACATTTTTGCGCGAATGCGAAAGTTTTCTGTTTCAAGAATTTCAACGCACTTTAAAAATAACCAGAACTCTCAGAATCTTTTGACAGTTCTAGGTCACATGAGCCATTGTCTCAGTGATTCAGCCTGAGAAAGTGGGCTAACGACATGCAAGGGGATCATCAAAACAATGATAGTTTAATATTGTTATCATAAAAAAATTCACATTGAGTTATATTGTCATTAGAACATTATAAAGTTTTTTTTGTATTTTTTAGGGTTATCGTATAATGTGTACCGGTAGAGTAGTACTCATTTTTATCAAATAACTGATTCAATATAAAGGTTTACTCGTAACGTATAATATTTTTATAATAATTTAATAGTATAGTAATAATGTATTAGAAGAGTATAACTCCAAATAATATTATGTTAATGTTGGCGATTGTATATATGAGTAAAATTTTAAACCTTTTTAAACTAGTATTATTTTTGTTTTAATTTTTTTATAGCCTATTATTCAGTGACTCATTTTTGAAATAATAAAATATTTTAATCGAGAATAACGCTCGGGAAGTGTCACATTATTACGAAGGTTGCGCAAGTCGTGTAGATTAGAAAGGAAAAGGATTATCCACATGTTACGTAATCGAAAAATCTACATTCTTAACCACCCACCTACGAGGTTATCATCACAGCCTTTACCCACCCCCTGGATCGTTATCACCACGTAATAGTCGACCCCAAACAAAAACTAAAACGAAACCGTTTGCGAAAATGAAGATTTGTTAGTAGACAAAACGTTTGATACGAAACAAAACGAACTAGTTCGTTTCGTATAGAAAAAAATTTACCCGCAATAGCTAGGACTGGGCAACGCAGCCGGGCTGCGTGTTGAAAGTTACCATCAGGCCAGTGATTTCGCCCCCGTCGAATTTTGGCCCAGATGCCGTGTTTTTCTAATGTCGAGCGCAACCTTTTTGCAGGGATTTTTTTGTCGTCTTATTGGTTAGCGGAGTCAAATAATTGAATGAAATTGTTCACCACACTTTGCGCTTCTAATAAAATTAATTATTTATTAGCGAACTGTTTAATATATTAACTATTCTTTTAATTATTTTCTATCAACTTAAATTATATTATTTTATTACTTTCACTCCTACAATTATTAATTTTTTTACGACTCAGATTCGTTATCCTTTTTATTATTATTATAATATAATTTGATCAATCTATTCATGGTTTGGCATTAATTTCAGCGTTATTCAATTTTAGAAAGAATCATTTGGCGTTCTCCCTGTTACTTTAGCCTGTCTAGTCACTCATGCCAGGGAAGGAAAATTCCCATTGTGAATTTGTACACAACTTTTCAATCTATGTTTTTGAAATTATTATTAAATCTATTTTAATTTCTATATTGCATAGCATATTTAGGAGGGATATCTCGTCCTTTGAGTGTGTTTTGGCAGATTTTTTGGTTGGGCCGATCACAGCACAAGCCACCTCCCCTTTTTGAGATTTGAGTGCTGCATGGTCAAACCACAAGACCTCACTTAGTGGAAATTGATTGCTTGATTGGCGTGTTTTTTTGTTGTTATTTTTCCCCCTCTTTCTTTTCTTTCAGCAACAGCTTCCTGATTCCAGTTATTGCACACCAACTGTAACAAACAAAAATTATTTTCTGTGCTGTGCTGAACGTCGATTGATATAACTGAATGCTATGGAACAACTTAAGCACATACTGAACCGATTGAACTTGTGTGAAATCATATTGAATCGATTGAACTTAGCGTAATCAGACTGAATCGACTGAACTTGTGTGTAATCACACTGAATCGAATGAACTTGTGTGTAATCAGTCTGAACCGACTGAATTTGTGTGTAATCCTATTGAATCGACTGAAATATGCCTCGGCGAGATTTTAGTGCACTATCACGTCATTAGTTTGGGATCTGGCGTCCAACCGGAAGTGCGTGCATGTGGTTTCGAAACAGCTTTTACAGTGGTGCGCTTGTGGGAGGCTTCGATCGATTGATCGATAAAAAAAATCGGAATTGACTTTGCCTGCCTGTCAAATAAATCAATCAATCAACGGCTTTGTGGCACGCGAAATCCGTTTTTCGATCACTCAGTCGATCGAAACCCCCGCCAACGCACCACTGTAAAAGCAAAGCCGAAACCCCATTGTACGCCCTTCTGGTGGGACGCAGACCCCGAGCCAATCGCGTGATGGTGCATTCAAGTCCCGTTGAAGCAGTTTCGCCCTGAAAAACACAATGCCGTGAGCTTCGGGGAAGAAAACCGCCGCGACATCCTCGACACGAACGCTTTTTCTTTCCTTCAGTATCCCCTTCTACGTCGGACGGATCGTGGGGATGATGTTTGTCTGTTGCGGATGATTTTTTCTTGTCGATTTCCGGTGCTCCGATGTTCTATTTGGATCGGCAAAGTAAACATTCCTTATTTGGCCACCCACTCTCAGGTTTTTTCCTGCCTTGTCTTTCTCAACTTGCCGCGCATCATGGTCTGCAACTGTTTCGGAACCATTTTCAACGTAGAATGCACTTTCCCCTCCAACGGAAGCTGGTGCTTTTCTCCGATAATTTTCCTGCCTGCCCTTCCACCGTTTTCATTGGCTGTTAAACCATTTTTTATCACCGCTTTTTCATTTGTTTTTACCTAATCTTTCTGTGGTAAACGCCCTATATCCTCCGGCTATCTTCATTTTGGTAATCGATTATGTACCGGCTGTCGTAATATTGTGTGCTCAGATGTGCAGCATCTCTTCTGGTTACGTCTGTGTATGTAAATATGTTTGTGACTGTGCTGCTATGAATATTTGTTTTTCTGTGGCAACGTTTGTCTCTTTTTATTAAGTTCTGATAATGAGCAATTCCAATTACTCTTTATATTCATTCATTACACTTCAACTCTTTCTGGATTGAACGAACGCTTTCCAGTTCTTTATCTTCCGAAATTTCCGCATCACCTGTTGAAAAAAATGGTTATGAATTCAATTACTGTACGTTATGAAATGTATAAACAAATCCTTTTTTACATGCCGCAAACGAATACTTTTTTGGGAAAATCACGCAATCAGGCAAAATTTTGCATTTGGCGCGCTTCTTTAGAGAAGAAAAAAGTAGTATTGGTAGTAGTCAATCCAACCCAAACCACAAAAGACGAACTTTAATACCTAATTTTTTCGGTCTGTGTTGTGTTTGAATATTATTAATTTTTCGCAAATAGCTGAAGACTTCGGTGACAATATTGTCGGAGATACTGAGTAAGAACCATCAAAGAACTTGATTTTTGACGGAGTATCGTACAGTATTCGATCACCTAAAAATGCGAGCATTACGTTTTTCGTAAGTTTCCCGCAGGCTCATCGCATTATTATGGGGTGATGTTTTCGCATGTGTCTTGGTTTCATTCTTCGTATGTGTATCCATGTTTTAATCCCTCTATATTCCTATCAAATTTTTGTAATTTGACTGATCTTGTCGTTGGTTGTTTTTTTAGGCACAATATTCCTGTGATTGTCCAGTCTCGATGACGAGAATTTTTTACAGTACGGTAAGCTAAACGCAAGAACAACTTGAGTCAGCAGAGAACACCAATATTCCAAGCGACAGAAAGCTTGAACGCATTCAAGTCCAAAGTTCACAATCACGTAGGGGAAAGATATAACGCCAACATTTAGCAACCCTATCATTTCCTAATACGTCTGAGTCATTATAGTAAATCGAGAAACTATGGATCAGACCAATGTATTTCTTTTTTCTATTATGCAATTAGGAGGAAAACAGATGCCGTCTATCATGCCTTTACTCCATCGATAAGTGTAGTGACAGTTTGTCGGTCATAAGATTGGTCCTGGCCTAATGTCATTTTTTCAATTACATTCTTGCACCACAGAAGAAAAGCCGGTGCCTTCGCTGTTTATAATCGTTTATTTGTAAATGTACCAGCTTAATATGTCGATCACACTTCGCAGGGAGGAGAATGGAATGGGAAAGGTGTCGTTTCTGATCTTCCAGAGCCGCTTGAATAAATATCAGCGAATCCAGCGGACTTTGCATGGACTTCCAAAGGCTTGGCAAGTTATGAAACAAGGCCTATAGAAAAACCTAGCGGATAGTTACGCAGCATGTCATGATAGTAGCATACCCTGTCAAATTCTTATGTCATTTTGTCATCATGTCATTACGATATGATATATGTTAGCCTACATACGCGTCAAATTCTTACATTATTGTATCCTTATGTCATTACAGTATGGTATATGCTGGCCTAACACACCCTGCCAAATGATATACGTACTTTATTCTCGAATTATAATAGCTTCGACGAAGTTCTACATTTGGAGGAACGGTTGTAATCAGCTTCTGAATTTCCGCACGTTCCGTCCGTCCACTGTCAGAAGTATAAGTGTATGTGGTTCTTCATTGTGGACGGCATGTGGACCCGGAATTTTTCTTACTGTGCTGCACCAGTCATGGTGCGTTCTACTATGTCAGATACCATTGACAGTCAGGGTGGATGCTCAGTGGTTGGGTGCTTCAGAATCAATCATACCGTCGAAGAGCGAAAGTGATGGGAATTTTTTATCAGGATTTTCCTCGCGGGCCCGTTTTAACCCTGCCAGAGCTTATTTAACTAAAAAACGTGATAGGCTAGGAGCTGTCGAATTTCGCAAAAAATATAATGTACTCAAATAATGAACATAATTAAGAACAAACACGTAGTCAAGATTGCCGGCTAAATGGGCATAAAAAGCCAAATGATAGGGAGTGTGAGGGGAATCGGAGTGAGACTAAAGGATTGACAAAAAACAAGGTACCGCCGCCACTGAGAATCACGCTCTTTTTGTGAAGTGGACATCATGCTGTTCCGTATTAAGACAGACAAGCGTGAATGCACAGTTTTTAGTCGGTAAGCTGTAAGTAGAAGGCGATTAATAGGCACCAGGAAAAGGAATGCAAAGGCTCACAAAAAACGTGATGCATGCGCAGTAGATTCAGTCAAGCGGCTCAACGCACCTGCCTCGGTATTACGGAAGTTGCGCCCGCCGTGAAAATTGGAACGGAAACGAAAACAAAAACAAAAACGTTTGTAGAAACGAAGAATTGTTCGTATATACGACGTTTGATACAAAACGAACCAGTTTGTTTCGTATGGAACGACGTTACCCGCGATAGCTAGGATTGGGGCAACGTAACGGGGCTGCCTGTTGAAAGTTAGCATCAGGTCAGTGATCTCGCCCCCGCCGAACTTTTGACCCGGATGCAGTGTTTGAAACGTTTTCCTTGATTGTTGTCTAATTCATAATCCTGCATGTGTGATGGTACTCGACATTTTTCGTCATCCCTTTTTGTTTGGTGTTTTGCTATTTATCTTCTTTGAATTATCTCAACAAACACCAATCCAGATTTTGAAAATTGTTTGATTTTCCTTTTGGATTATGAGAAGTGAGAATCCATGAGCTAGTAAGGAATCTGTGTCTTCGCGTGGCGGAGATGGTAAAAATCGGACAGTTTTGCTGAGTTGATGGTCATAACCTTGTCGCGTACATTTTATAATTTTGACAATTATGGCAAAATGAGTGTTCTTCAACCTCTCTCGTCCGCATTGCCGCATTTTAGACAAGAAAATTCCTTATTTTCCATATTAATGATGGATAATCGTCCTTTGTTTTGTTTACTAGAATCAGATTAACTTTTATTCCATTACCGTATCTGTTGTTGTTGAAAGCTCCGTAAACATTGCTTTGTTCGTTTCTATTTAGGTTTCATTGCGCAACGTGAACTGAGTTACGATGACAGAAACGTTGATTGCAACAACGTTTCTTCTTTCGTTTCGGTATAGGTTTCTTTTCTAATGTCGAGCGCGACCTGCCTATCTACTGCTCCAGGACAGCGCCTCGCAGAAAAATAAAAATCAAACAATTGCGAAACCTGGTAGCGCGGGTAATAAAACTGACGGTGGAAGTATTGTCGGATTCGATAATTACGCGGCCGCCCTTGAACAAGGGGGCCCAAATCAAAATTGAGATGACAGCAGCGACTAGTTCTAAAAACTTTATGTTCAACGCAAGAAACTCCTTAAGAACGGGCGCGAGCGTTCAGTTTTGATCAAAGCGCTAATCAATAAAGGCGGGCTTATTGCCACGCCAGCTGCCGGCAAGTCAACGCGAGCCCTGTGTGGCACCCAAGCCGCCGAACGACGCGTCAGTTTTGATTGTAAAAGTTCCTCGCGGTCGACCCATCAAACAAGGACACAGCCCATTAAATTTGCTGGCCCGGTTATGCCACCATCTCAATTTTTTGCGAAAAAGTGCAGGGATTCTTAATCTATGTGAAGGTGAAGGTCGTTTCAACGAGTTACATGATTCGATGAATAATTATGTAAAAGGCAGGGAGCCATGAACTGCTTTCGCCGCAAAGCACATGTGACCGAGCATGACTTGAAGATCGCGTTTTGTAATTTTGTTTTTATGCAAATGAGATCGTACAATGGTGAGCAGTGGCTTGTGATATCCGGTAAAAATTAGAAGGAGCTGGAGCCAGTCCAAACAAAGATAATTATCAACAAAAAATGTTCCTCTTCATCATCATCAAATCGCCATCGAAACCCTTAGAGTTGCACATGTTCAGGAAAGACAGTGACAGACATGCTACCGGCCTGAGACAGTTTCAGCTGCTAAGGTCAAGTTCTTTAAATCGGCTTTCGACATTGAGTCAAGTTCGGTACGGGTTTGGGCCATGACGGATTGGGTTTATGGAGTATGTTTTGCGATAGGTTAAATCAACCAACCTTCTTAACGGTAAACGTGGTTAACCGATAAAATGCGAGACAAACTAAAAGTTCTCGGCGCGAACTTGAAAAGCTGAAACTGATTTTCTCGCACTGAACAAATTCACCGTTACACTTACAACAGAACCAGAAAGTGCGCGACCCGACAGACCTTAAAGAAAATTATAGGATCACTAATGCACGGTGCACGGCGCACGGCGCACGGCGAGATGTAATGACGAGTAGTGTAGATGAATCATCCAGCTATAATTAGACTTCGCCCGTGGTCGACATACTACCCATAACTTCTTAACGACCGCAATAATTCCCACGATCGTAATTCCGCAACGGCACCTCCAGACTAAACAACACCACACTTCGAAGCGCGTTGTCTGAAAGATCGCCAGTAGTGATGAAAAATGACAAATAGTGAGAAATATTAACCACATTGCACACGCGCACTTTTTCTAACTCCCGACGGGCGAGGTTTGTGTTCAAACGGAAGATTTTAAAATTGTGCGCTTGATCGACTCTCATTTTCTCGCTTATATGAACGCACGAACGAGCGACTGAGCTTTCTCTCGTTTGTGCGTACGTGCGAACGGAGGACATGTTGCCGTTATCTCGCTGTTTTCAACAAGTCATTCTGGTTCGAATATTTAACATGGTGACTCGAGTAGAGAGACGCTCGTCCGACGGTAGTCACATTTTGCAGCTCAACGAGGTTTTATCATGCCGGCCAACGACGGACATTTGTCCAGAAAAGCAAGATGCCCGCCCGTCGGCGGTCGAGAAAGTGCGCCTGCGCAATCAGGCTGTTCAAGTATTACCTCATGCACACCCTCCGAGATGACCAGTACCTCCAAAGTACTAACATACCTTTCTTATCTATTCGTCAGACGCGTCGAACTCACTCATCATATTGCACATGGGAGTGCCGTGTTATATGACCGTATTATGAGCGATTGTGGGGTTGTTTTTGTGCAGTTTCATTCTGTTCATTTTCGATGTGGTTATATAAAGGACAGCCAGCCTACTCTCTCTTAGTGCTCAGGCTTGAAATTTTGAATGCGGTTATATGGAAAACAAGGAGGCTACGAAACATTACATTAATTCATGCTTTACCCTTCGGTTTACAGCAATTGCTAATGCCGATAGACGGATCTCGAGCGCGATGGAATATCTCTATATTTTGGCGTTGTTTGGCATATCATCTGCACTTGCATTTGACCAGCAGAATTGCCGGGGTTCACATGTAGAATGCGGACCGTCCGGTGGTCCGGTGATACAGCAGCTCTTACAGCTCTTCCTCGCGGAACTCAGTGATCCAAATAAATTTGATGGAGGCATTTCTTTAATTACCACTTGCAAGTAAGTCAAGATCGTGACGTTGGGAATTTTCATCTTATGGCATAAGCAATTTCAGAGTCATCTGCATTAATACATGTAACATATGCTGTAAACTCTTTAATATCCATACAAGAGAGTTTTTCATTCCAGTTAATAGAAACTTAAAATGTTGTAAATTATGTGTGTAGAACTGTTAGTGCGTGACAAGCACTTTGATCTTTGGTAGTTTTCATCTCTCCCGCGTAAGGTCTATCGCGGGAGGGTGTTAGACGAATCAACTTCCATAAAGATCACCCAGGGAAATGTTTTGGGTTTTTTTAAACCGGATTTGAAAAAAACAACATGAAAAAACATGGGGCCAGTACTTCAGATCGTCGGGGCCACCGTGAGGTCTACAATTACAAGTATCACAATTACCCCCCCCCCCAAATAATGGCCCTCAAGCATCTGAAGCCCCGGTCTCAAGACATTTTTAAAAGAAATTAGACCGCCTCTTTAAGATCTCAAAAAATCCCATGGGCGAACCCCCCCCCCTTCCGGGGTTTGATTCGCTTTATCCCCCGGTAGGCTGCATGCGGCTCTGATTTTGGCAAATTGATATAGATACGTATATTCTTCCTCCCAGTCAACATTATTTCTCAATTTTGTGATTCCCAATCAATGCCCCTCTCCACCAAATCCGTTACGGTTTTACATGAATCCGATTTCATGTTACCTACATTTTCCTGATAAACCCAAGGGGAATTTTGTCTCAATCCCGGCTTTGTTTCCAGGCGAATTCAGGCACACACGAAATGTATGTGGGACTACGAAAAACGGTGCTCAAACAGCCTATCGTCAGCATTAAACAACATAACCAAAACGGATCTCCTTATGGCCGATCTATGCGACGTCCCCAATTTGACAGAAAAGGCCATAGTCTTGACTCAGTGTATTCGCATGGCAGGAGGCAATGATCAAGACGTGTGCAATCTGCAGACATTGAAAGCAATTCAGACAATATTTGTTGACGTGCTTTCCAATCTCAAATCAACCAAGCGGTCAACGAACAACACTAATTCCAGATTTTGCTGGTATGAGATATTAAATATCCCCAACCACCTGTCGCTCGTATGATATTTCTGTTCTTCGGTATAGTTTCTTTCAGAATATGGCGGCTTGCTATAGACCAATTTTCCAAGAGAAATGTACCGG